>VZRS01003359.1:24872-35491 GCA_013398055.1 Ifrita kowaldi | reverse complement strand
GAGCTTCACTTTCAAACAGCCAGATCTCACAGTGAAACCATGTATCAAAAACCTCAAATTACTAGCAATTTCTATTATTTTGACTTCCTTCGGATACATTTCTCCACTCTCATTCTTGAATCATTACCATGTTCTTCTGCATAAAATTAATGATACACCCAACCACTCATTACACATCCAAACAAATGGAAGAAATGGAGAAATCGCAAATCATGGAAACTTCAGGTGGTGTGCTACAACAATAATTGATGTGAGCTGTTTTATACTAACAATTAGCCAGCATTCTACAAGTGACAGATAAAGAAGCAGTCTCTTAGAATAATGAGAAATTCTTCTTGGGTTTGCTCCACAGAAACACACCATACAGCTCATCCCTGCCGACAGAAGTGGTCGTGAACCACAATTTCATTTGCCTCTGCAATAAAAGATGGTTTGGTTGTAAGAAAGTTGGTTTCAAATATTTTTACAGCCGCAGAGTTGAAAACGTAGCTATGAAGATTGCAAGGCCAAACATTTGATTTGGAAATAAGTGCCTGATGTGCATGGTATTAACTCTTCTGCACAGAAGTGGTCATAAAGGAAGTCTGTTCACCTTAGAAACCACTCCATTGAGGATTCTTTGATTAAAAATGCTAGTGACCCAAACTAGCAGATCAGTGCGAACTAGTGACCACAACTAACTGCTATTCAACTCTGCTGCAAATAACATGAGGTATGCTATTAAAAAACAAATAAAAGGCATTGTTTTCCTGGCAGAAGCCAAGATGTTTTATGAAGTTTTCCATACAGAGGAAAATGTGATTAAAAACGGAGTCCTTAGATGCCTCTCAAATATACATAACACTTGTGAAATACAGAGAAACCATTGTTTCAAGCTCTTAGAAGTTCTTACTGTGTTTGGGAAAGCACAATTTGGGGAGAAGAATGAATAGTCATGATAGTCTAAAACTTCATAAGAAAGCTTTGATATGATCCAAAGCAAGAAAATTACATATTGTTGTACTTTCATGAATCAGATCCCAGCTGAGATTGGGTCAATTGGTTTCTTGCACACAGCAGATTTCAAGCATTAACTGCTTGCAGAAGAGTGATTAGTTTTCCTGGACATGGAAACACAGAATGAAAGCTGTGATTTGACAGCTCTGCAAGATCCAAAAGCAACTAAAAGAAAGAAACATGAGGAAGAAAGGAAAGAAAATAAATAATGTCTAGTAACAAGGGGGTTGGTTTAATGGTTTTTATAGGGTTTCTTTTTTTAAAGATTTAACAAATTCAATATACAAGATTACTTTGTTTCCTGTGGGCATTGGTTACCGTAATTTTTTTTTTAAATTAACTACTGCAGGTATAAAGATTTTATGATTTAGAACTGCAGTGCAAAATTAGATATAGGATTTGACAAGTATATTTTGCTAGAGAAAAAAAGTTTTGTGCTGAGTCTGCATACACAATGTATTCATTACTTTAAAATGTTTTAACCAGCTCTGGTTGCTCACTAGACTCCTAGAATTCTTCATGGTTTTTAAACACTCTTTTTCATTTGATAACATGGCACCACAGCAGAATAATGTGAATAATATTATGAAATAGCATTTGAATTTGCAATAGCAAAAAAAAAAAAAGGCCGTACCACACACCTTTCAAATATCCAAGTTAAGATTTTCTTCAGATGCTCTGGTGTACCACACTTAAGTATCTATCTTCCAACTGCACTTTTACAAGAGTTCATGGATTGCTTAATATTTTCTGCAGGAGTCTGTTAGTGCTACTGGACAGTCACGGTACCAATGCTTTCTCTTCTTTAACATTTTGTACAGCCAAGTAGTATTTTAACTACCAACACACACCTTCAGACTTGATAAAATATTAATGCAGCTCCCAGCAATTCAATGAATCTATTCACAGCCAAACATCAAATACAAATTTTAGAGCACACAAAACCTATACTGAACACTAAGAATACTAAGAATAATTTTAAGCACTCATCACATTAGTTGTTTTGAAGGCTAGATTATTAAGCATTTACTTCTGGAACTCTGCATAGCCTAAGCTGTCCTTAAGGATGATGTTGATCTATACTTTGAATATGTACTACATATAGTATAGCACATATTCAAAGTATATATACTATGTACTATAATTTGAAACTATTTTATTCCAATGTTCATAAAACCTGTGATAGCATACGTAAAACCAATATGATGCTGAAAAAAAAGCCCCAACCAACTAAAACATTTTTGATGAGTATGCCATCTAACATAGCAGCAGCTGCCCCACTCTGTTCTGTTTTAGCAGGGAACTTGACAAAGAATGAAGAATTCCTGAGCATCCTTCCTGTCACATTATTCTCCCTGTTCATTTCAGTGCCCAATTACACCACAGTAGAAGCTGAAGGAAAGGGATCACTGAGCAGCTTGGAGTTGTTTTCTCACAGCTATCTCAGACCACATTTCCAAAAGGTTACCAGGCTGTTCTTCTAAGAGGCCAGATAATCAGATTAAAGCTAAGTCTGAAGCAAATGTACGTTTAACTTACTGGACTTTCCTATCATATCTGTAACCCTTCTTATACACACACAGCACGGGAGCAAGGAACAAGTCCCAACAAGAATCCAAAGGCCTTTCAAAGACTGTAAGAAGGTACAAAGAGTGTATTTTTGACCTGCATTAAGGCTCCTGGAGGTGGTAATGTGCCTTCCTACTCCCTAAACTTATTGAACAACTTTGTAGTTTTCACGCCATTTCTGAGGCTTTCAGCTCACAAAAATAAACCGCAAAATCAAATATTTAGAAACGTCAGCCTGAAAAAGTTCTTCAACTTTATAACCATTCTTCGCAGGCAGAGGGCCTTAAGGGGTGAGTTCTTTTTTCCTGAAATATGTATTCCAAATAAATGTATTTAATCATAGCACCTCTGCTGCACGTTAGGAAGCTTAATATTTGTTGTATGATGTGTGCATGTCCACATTATCTTCAGAATTTGAAAACTGAAAGCAAAGCAAGTTTACTAAACTATTACTAATTTAAGTACCTATCTTCCTTAAACTTCCTAAACTTAAACTTCAACAAGTCCTGAAGAAAAAATTGCAAGAGTATATTGGAAAATGGGAGAACAATGTTACACACTGCTAGCAGGGGTAGGGGTTTTCTTTGGTATTCTAAGTAGAGCTGTTATTCAAGTATCTCTTTGGGACAGGACTGCTCTGTGGTCTTCAACCATTTTCCAGAGATAAAGATAGCAGACATTTGATTCATTCACATGACACTATAGACAGTAGAGTTTAAAACCACAAAATGATCTAAAAAAAACCAAGTTATGTGAAAATGCGTACTTAACTTCTTTATGGCAAACTCACAAATGGACATCCACGGTAATATTCGAATCAGGAGAAACTGAAGTAATTCCTTACAGAAGTATTGTCTGGAAGCAATAGTCAAAGCTGGGTTTTGCACCTAAAATTAGGTTTCAGCTTCCGTGTTTGAAAAGTGTATCAAACCCAATTACCCTGAGTACATAACAAACTGAAAATTAAATAAATCCATTAGTTTAATTTTAACCTAAATGAGTCCTTAAAGATACTTTAAAAGTGCTCCATCAGTGAATGTTCTCAATTGAATGTATTTAAGGCAGAAACATAATGAACAGGATATGCACATAAGAGCCTGGGCTGTTCTTAATGCTAAATTATTCATAGTGGTAATCAAACTGATGAATGTCACCGAGTGAAAAGACAACTCTGATCAATCTTATTTTTTCTGTCCACAACTAACATGCATTTGGACCATCAGAAGATTTGGAAGCCTATTGTACATGTGGTTTGTTTTCTTTGTTTTTAAAAAAGTAACACCTAGAAAAGTTAAGAACTGACCTCGGGAAATTACATCTACTTGTTAGCCACTTTTGGTTGGGGTGAGAGACAGCTTTATGCTTGATCTTAGTCCTTGCTCACCCTTGCCATGATAGTTAAACTAATTTTTGAACACTGTTGTGGAGATGTCTGGCCAAGGGAGGGGATTGTCCCACTCTTCTCTGCACCAGGGTGGCCTCACCTTGAACATTGTGTGCAGTTTTGGGTCCCACAATATGAGAAAGACATTAAAATATTAGAGAATGTCCAAAGGAGGGCAACAAAGATGGTGAAGGACCTTGAGGGGAAGCCGTATGAGGAGAGGCTGAGGTCACTTGGTCTGTGCCGCCGGGAGGAGACTGAGGGGAGACCTCATTGCAGTTACAACTTCCTTGTGAGGAGAAGAGGAGGGGCAGACACTGATCTCTTCTCTGTGGTGACCAGTGACAGGCCCGAGGGAATGGTCTGAGACTGTGTCAGAGTAGGTTTAGGTTGGATATCAGGAAAAAGTTCTTGACACAGAGAGTGGTCAGGCACTGGAAGTGCCTGGGATCCCCAGAGGAGTGGTCAACCAGCCTGATAAGGTTCAAGAAGCGTTAGGACAATGCTCTCAGGCACATGGTGTGACTCTTGAGGATGGTCCTGTGCAGTGGGAGGAGCTGGACTCAAAGATCCTTGTGGGTCCCTTCCAACTCAGCATATTCTGTGATTCAGACCAATACTAAATACCTCTTTGTCTTTATAGACATCCATGGTCATTTGATCAATTTTTCATTCTGTTTTACAGTCAGCTTCACCATGCAGGTATGTAATAAGCACTTTCAAATCTCTCTATATATACTGACAATTGATTCCAACCTGTTACCAGTATTCCCATCCCATTTTTTTCCTCACAGATATCTGAAAAACGAAAAAACCCAAATTGAAAGAAACAAAACAGAACAAAAAACCAAAGCTTTTTTAAAAAAAAAGCAAAACCAAAAGTCCAACACCAAAACTTGTTTCCCTCTCCCTGGCATTATCACTTTCCCTTTAATTTTCACCATAATTCTGGTTATCAATTTGCACTAAAGCACTGCTAGCATACTGAGTGCAGGTTTAAAAGGCATGAAAAAGAGATAAGATAAAAATGACCCGTGGCTATGGAAAAATGACCAGACTGGGATTCAAGTTCTTCAGGTTCTGTTGGCCTTTGTCATGTGGTGCCTGTAAAATCAGACCAGTATTCCTGCCTGCTGTAGAACTACTTATTGTGAGATATTTATGCATGCTGTTATTATCATCATTCCTGTGGCTGACAGGAAGCACCAGCTGAAACTCTCGAGTCTATTCTAATGCACTGTAAAAATAAAAAGTCAAAGAACATGACATACCCTCTCTCTTGCCTGTAACAAGTTTTCACAAGCAACTTAGATGCTGAATGTCATCCTGACTCAATTGTTCCACATAACCAGGATGACAAATTTTGTCGTATGACTTCATTTACACCTCAGGAACTCTGTTACAGGAAGACATATTGGAACTCAACGTGAAAATAGTACTGAATCCCATTAAAAAGAAATATTATTTGTACAAAAAAGGCTAAGAGCTCATCTACAGTAAGAAATCCCATTAAAAAAATATAATTCCTAGTGATTCTACCACTGGCACAGCTTAACCAATATTAGTACTAGTGAAAACAAAGTAAACTTTTCCAAAAAATTTACAATATAACACTGGCTTGCAATTTACAGGACCAAGTCTTACAAAGCAAGATGAGAACTAGTAACAAAAGAGCAGTTCACACGTTCTGCCTCCAAAGGATGCTAACGTTCTATCAACTAGACAGCAAAACACTGAACTGGCTTATCTTTTGGATAAGTTTTCTAACAGAGTAAAGTTTCTGGAAGTTGATACCAGCATGGCACAAGAAAAAAAATAAAAAAGTATGAGAACACTTCCCTCGTTAATTAAGAATGAATTTCACACCAGCTGTATGTGAGCTTGTCCCAGAGTCTGAGCTTCCACAGCAGCAAACTGCTGCTGCTTTATACTGTTCTTCTCTAGCAGTACCTTCTCACAGGAGAACAAACACAAATGTCTTGAGGACCGTTGGATTACACAGAACAGCAACACAACACAAGCAATGCTCAAGTCCCTACCTGAATATTTCTCTTAAATGCTGGTCTGCCAATAGAGGAGCAACTCATGAGCTGAAACTATCAATGAGAGTTGCTGTGGTCATTAAACACTGATTCCAATGAAAATGCACCATTACGAAGCTCTTACTCTTGAGGATAACTTTTTAATTCCAAGGAAATGAAACTGACCACCGACTCCAATACCAAAATGAAATACTTTGAGAAAAAGAAAAAAAAAGTTTCGAAGTCAATTTATAATCAAGTTCCACACTACAGTTACCGACCACTTAAAAGAAGGGGGAAGAAAAAAAAGCAATGTTGTGGCAAGGCTTTTTAATATTTCAAAATAGAGCCCTGGATCACAGAAACAAGGTTGGTAAATGATATCAAAAGAGAGTCTACGGAGACTAGCTTGCCAAGGGTACCTTTTCTAAACTAACAAAGTCTCCAAGCACACTGGCTTTCAGTGACAACTGAGGTTATGAGCTAAACACACCTTTTCCATGCTGACTGTTCAGTTCCATTGGTCAATGAAGGGAGGAATCAAAATCGCTTTTCCTACAAGGAACTACAAACCATCACTCAGTAACATGCATAATCCAGGGCCTTAGAATCCAAGCTAATTGTCTTTTGTGGGTTATAAAAAGACATTTATGTGAACCCAATGATAAGAATGCCTCCATGAGTCGGGAATTACTACAACAGCACATGCATGAGATCATTTATGCAGTGCTCAAAGTCACAAGCTTCCAATTTAGCCAAAAGTAAATGCCCCTACAGAACCTTCATATTTCATAGTGCAAAACCGTATTTAAGTAATCAAAAAGTGAATAATAGAGCAGTTAGCCAGCTCTTTAATACATTAGCTAAAAGTATATCAATTCCATTGATTTTTACGATGGGCTGATTTCACATAATGGATTAAGCTCTCTAGAAAGACTGTAAAGGGGAAAAATGCTTTGCCAGAATTAGTGGAAGATGGTGTCAAAGTGCTTTTATGACAAGCATGCAGTTAAAACATTTTATTTGGGGATGCTAAATTTAGAGTACTTCTGTCAGGAACAGACCTGGTGCTAATAGTTGAGTAAAAGCCATGATTTCAACACTGCAGATAACTTTTCAAGATTTCAGTTATATTTTCCTTTAAATATTTTATTCCTAGCTAAGAAACAGGAAGATTGAACTAGGAATATGTAATCAAACTTCAACACAGCAAAAGGTGAACAGCACGATGCTTCAAGTATCCATAAAGCTAGCAACATTTAAAGGCACTAATTAATGAGCTGAAAAAGAAGGTAGAAAAGTTAATAGTTATAGATTTGTCAAGTACATAAGACCAAAAACGTAACCAACTGGAAGCTAATCAACCATGGTGTACAGATAATATACTGGCAGATTAATAAATGCAGAAGAAGATTCACTGAAAGTTAAATAATTACTAGTATGGTCAGCAACCTTCTAAATTAAGTAGGCCTAGTATAAACAAGAGGATTACAAGCATCCCTGTGGAACTCGGGGAAGATCTCTGCTCAATATGAGAACATTGCTGATGATAATTAAAAGTATCAAGATTCAAAAGCAGCAGTGGCAAGCACTAGCAAAACTGCCTTCATATAAAACTAGTGCTTCATTCTTAATGATGACCTGAAAAGGGCTGCTGCAGCATTAAACTAGGTAAAGAATTAGAAATCCAACAGAAAGGTTCAGAAGACAAAGCATGAAAAAACACAGTTATAAGAAGACTAAATGTAAACAGAAGGGAAATAATTTACATCTCAAAAATTAAGATGCTGCTCAGTGAAAGCAGGAAGTATACAGTTCAGAGATACGCTTTTTTGATACAAGGCGTAATTGAATATTCACTTATCCCTAGAGCATCTTTATAATAAAGAATCTATCAATATACAAAGGAGGACAGAAAAAATCGACTGGGATGAAGAACATCCCATGTAATGATGCAAGCCTACTTCTATTAAGCACTGGGTGCAAGACCCATACCATAACAGAAGTATCCAACACTTCCCTTCTTTAACACTTCTTATATCTCTCATGAGTTATTCATCCAGATGAACTCCAGATAAACTCCAGTGCCACAATTTCAATACTGAAATCACCATGTTGACCCTTCAAAGGAGGAGAGGGGCACTAAAACCACCTCCTTCCAAACAAACTTTAAAAATCAAGATCCTGAAGAGCAACGCTGGAATGCAAAAGATGCACTATAACTTGGCCTGAAGGACAGCACCACATATTTCCAGATTTTGGTTATAATTTAAGACAGATAAAAGAGCTCCAAAATTCTTAATAAGGTGATTGGTTAAGTGTGAAACAGCACCATTTTAAACAGCACCACTACAACTATTAAAAGGTATTTTAAAGCACCTTACACACAAAAAGAATTTTATTTTAATTTGTAGGCTCTTCCTTTTCTTCAGAAGCACTGACATCTCCCAATACAGCTCGACTTGAATCTAGAGATGGTCCCTGTACTTCCATGAGAAGACACTTAAAGACACAGGCTGGGGAAGACTGTGGAGCCAAAGATCATATGATTTTGGTCCTGTGAATCAAACTTTTCTGCTACATGGACAGTCTGACACCATGTGCACTAAAATGAAAAGAAAAAATCACTAAAAATATAAAATGCAAAAATCTGTCAAGAATCTCTAGTCTCTTGAACAAAACATGATGTAAATTGCGTTCAAAGGATCTAAGTATTTGGAAGTAACTTATTTTTTGATGAGTGTCTCTGGAACTACTTTTTGTTCATAGCCCAAAGACAAAGATTACACTCTTTTTGTGATAGAAAAAATAAAAATATTTAACAAGTTTACAGCTAACACATAGGTTATCAACATATATGCAAGAAAGAAAGGACAGCGGGACACTATTTACCTAAAGCAGCAATTTGACATTGAAATTTATTCCAAATTACCTCCATTCTTTTTCTGCATACCTTATTCCTGAACTCATTTGAACAAATCCACTTTGAGATGATGAGGGGGGAGGAATAAATCTTTATACAAAAGTGAAACAGTACCACCTCACCACTAGGCTATGAAATGACTGTCACATGGTATTTTTAAAGCATTTTCATGACTTTCATTAGTGTCTTTGAATTGCCCTATTCCTATAAGAACAAGGTACATGAGGAATAAGGTATACTCATTCAATGCAGCTTACAATTCTGAACAGACAGACATCATCCAGTAATAGTCCAAGTGCTGTCCTTATCACCTTGATCTCAAGGGTGGCTTGTATGTGGTGTCCTTGCCAAGTAACATTTGTATCATTTTTCTGAAGATGACCATGCTGCCACAATTTCCATATTGACCATAATTGTCTCAGGCTTACATTCGTGTTTCACAGGTAAGCCTGAGAAAATGCAGCAAACAAATTCAAAGTGCTAGCAATATCACTAAAAAAAAAAAAAAAAAGGCCAGCATCACAGGAGGACACAGACACAATTCCAAGTCACAGAAAACGATGAAGCTGGCACTAGAAAGTGAAGTGCTTTCTTCAAGATAAGTAATCCTTTGTATTTACAAGAAAAACGAGTTCTGTGATGTTCCAAGTGTTCAGGGTAGCATGATCTTCAATGCCTTTGCAAACGAGAGAAGTTGAGAGAAGCAATGCATAATAATACATGGTTAGTTACATAGTTTTGGTTTGCACAGCTGTTGGCTATGTTCGTTTACCGTTCATGTAGTGCCAACATCATTTATATAAACAGAAGAGGCTGTTTCACTCCTGTTCATCGCCATAAAAGTTATTTCTCTCAGCAGCTGCTGCACAAAAATCGGTTTCTATTTCAGTATCTCACGCTGTAAGTTCGCGAAGTGGCAGGTTCCAGAATCTACTAAAAACAAGTGGGACCTAGAGAAACTTGCTCATGCTTAACAATATAAGGGGGCGGAGGTGGAGGGAGCAGAAGACACGCACTTCTGCTTTCCTAGAGTGGAAGGAGGTAGTAACCCTCTGTTAACACGGCTAAGGACACATGAAAACCAAGTTCCATTAGGCAACCACTTAGAATGAGAGCTTCCCCGACTCTGTTCAGCTTTATGAATTAAAATGCAATAAAATAAGGCTGATCCGGAGCCCAGCAGATAAGATAAACTCTAAAATATTAGTCACATGTTACGTAATAAACATCAACTGAACGAACTTGATGTGACAGCGGTGAAGAGGTAGAGCCGGGGATGCAGCCCTGGTACTCCCCTCGGCAAACACACGCACACGCAGCCACGCTGCCGGAGGCTGCTGACACACAGCAGCTCCCGACCCCTGGAAGCAGCAACAGGACGTCCCCAGCCCCACGACCCTTTCCCCGGCACGAGCACCTCGGGCAGCCGCCGGAAGGCAGCCGCAGGCTGTGTGTGCCCGTCCCCCCGCTGGCTGCCCCCGAGCGGGCACCGCGGCGGGGTCACCCCGCTCGGAGGAAGCGGCGGCTCCTCAGCAAGCGGCCGGAGAGGGAAGAAGCCCGGCACTGCCTGAACTTGGCGCTTCCCTTCCCCCGAGCCCCAGCGCGGCCGGGAGCGGGGCGGGGGGAAGCGGAACCCGAGGCGCCCGGAGCCCACACTCACCTCGGCCCTCCTCTCCGTCGCTGCCGGGCGGACGTCGGGGCGAGGCGAGGAGCGCCGCCAGCCCCG
>VZRS01003359.1:0-24023 GCA_013398055.1 Ifrita kowaldi | reverse complement strand
CCCCCAGATATATTCTGACACTTGAATTCTGTGGAGTGTTTTATCTTCTCCCTAATCTTAAATTCAGCTTTTTAAAGTTTATAGATCAAAGTTTGTATGTCCCCTTTAGAAAGTCTAACTCGCAAAGTTTCAATGAAGAAAACGTTGGGTTTCCTTGACGAGAGAATCTTAAGTCTCTGAAATGATGTATAACTTTAAAGAGGTATTTGTTTACAGAACCCAAAAACCATGCTGTGCTCATTATAAACATTTTTAACAAGTTTCTTGGCAGAAACCCTATATTCAAAATAGAACTTAAACAGGGAAAGGGGAAAAAAAGTGTGCAAATTTAGGTGAATGCTGAACATGTGTCATACTGACGCCTCACAATTTTGTGGGGAATTTTGCTGGTGCTTCCATTTATTTCTCTCTTTAAAGATCTTTTTGTTCAGTCACTGACTGGTTCTAGCCCTTTACCCACAACAGAACTTGAAGTTACCCTATGGTGTTTTTATTTTATTTAACCGTAAGAGCAATTTTTAAAATTCTCTTTCCAACATCTGCAGGCGCTACTTGCTGCCCTCCGAAGTAACTTAGGCCTTTTTAAAGGCTCTTAGGTTTTCCAGCCATTCATTTGGGATGCTTTTTCTTCAGACAAAACCAGCGAGTTCAGAACCCTCATGTACCCACACAGATCTACTGAGGATGAGTACTTGGTTTGTGAGGTAGCATAAAGGACCCTGTTTCTCCGTACATTTTGATGTATATTTTGAAGCTATTTCAGGCCCAGCCTCTTTAAGCAGGAGAGTGCAGGCAGCAGCACGGTGGTTGTGCTTGAAATCCATCTGCCTGTTCTCCCCTCACTGGGGAAGAGTCAGAAGCGCAGGATGGATTCCTGAGAAGACATCTAGCCGGGGTGCACCGAGGATTAGACTTAAAGGGGATTTGACTAATATTGACTGAAATAGTTTGAATTTAAAAAAAAACATTTTGGAAAATGCCTAAAGGTGTAGTCAGGTGACAGAGTAAATATTCCTGTGAAAATACCAAGGTAGCCAATGCATGAACAGCAGGACAAGGGGGCATTCTTTGCCCAGTGGAGGGCTCTCACATATGTTCACCTTCAGTGAGCTGAATGGGATTTCTTGTGTGTTTAAACAACTTAAATGTTTGACCTTTGCTGTATTGCTCAGCTGATACATCCACCAGAGAGTGTGCACTGTGACAGGTAGCTTCCCTGTGAGAGGTAATGCACACAGGAGCTGTCAAGCTGCCTTCACTTAGCGTTTATAGGCTGGGCTCTAAATATGTGTGTGCTTATACACAGACAGATAATACAAGAAGTATCGGGCTTTTCTATGCAAAAAAAAAAAAAGGTGTGTTTTGAATTTACAGTAAAATTTTTTTAAGTGATCTATCGTATGCAAGCAGCTTAACACTTGTTCTGTTATGATTGATGATGCCATAGGATGCATCCCAAGTCCCTCTGGTGGAATGTCTTTATGACACCTCAAGTATCTATTCTATTGCATTGCAGCCAAGTCCAGGAAACTCACTTAGCAAAAATGTTATTAATTTCATGAAAAGAAAAAGTCAATGTGAGATGTCTAGATACAGCCAAACACACTATAAGAAATGACATGAGTTCACTAAACTCTGTAAATAAAAAGGTGTAATTTTGGAGTAAGTGAACATTCAAAAATGTAGTTTATAATTTAAGGACTAAGTTTATGGCATTTGTATTTAGAAAATTATACTGAGATTCAGGTTTATGGACTGCAGAACACTACTAAGTCAACTTTGTAAAATTACTGCTGGAGGGATGTTTTACAACATGTACATCTTTAAGTCATGAGAACAAATAAATACTTCTTAAAAATCTTTGTGTGGTTTGTAATTATAGTCAATGCTAGCCTTTTGATTTCATGAGACTCTCAAATTCCTCTAACATACATGTTGCAGAATTGCCTGGAGGGAAGCAAGAAAAAACTTTGAGTATTTTTCTTACTTTGGTTACACATTTATCCAAGCTGCACCACTCCTCCGATGTGCTCAGAACCCCACAAAATACCAGGTCTAAGGAAAACAGTAGAGGAGAACCTCCTATGTAATTTGTACTACAGCAGGCACTGATGGGCACAGTTCCCTGCATAGGTCTCCATCCTACATCTGGAGCCCACCTACAGCTGCAGAGAAGTAAATTGATCATGACAAATGCCAAAGCTGCCAGATGAGGAACTGAAGTTCAGGCTACCTACAAGATAAATGGAAGCATCAGTGACCAGATTCCACAGGCAAGGTTCATGTAACTATAATTCACATCAGCAGCATGGCTTAGTGTACTGAGGACAACAGCCAGGAGTAGCCTTGCCAAAGAACCCTCACAGAATTGGGATTAAAATACTCCCCAGCTGAAGGAGGTCACAGTGTCAGGGTTTGGCAGTTAGTTGCATCTGAGGCAGCATCCCGTTTGAACTGCAAATGGGCAGTACCTTAGTGGAGGTCATTTTGCACTCATTCAGTATTTAGATGGTACTTAAAACCTTAGCAATAAAAAGTATACTTATGTGCCAGATAGAGTCCGCTTTGTCAAAAGGAAGAAATATGTAAATACTGTCTTCACATCAAATTTGGGGAAGTGTTTGTCTCACCAGAGCTAATTACCAATGAGGAAATTGCCATTTATTGTCGAGGTTGCTACAAAGGGTGTCATAAACTTAACTTTATTACAGCAAAAGTTGACCTGTATTTGCATTATTTCCATCGCATTGTCTTTGCTTTACAAGCTGTCTGAAATAGCTGTTCTTGGAAGGTCTCCAACAAAGCATTCTCTTTGGGGCTACTAACTGCAAATAAGATTAAACTTTAATATGCCTGGTAATCAGTTGTCTTTTAAAGAGTGCAATCTGATTTCTTATGGTCAGTTGGGATCCCTTATATCCTCATCTCCTCTGTTTTTCAACTTGCTGCTTTCAATAACCCAAAAAGGCAGTTTGCCAACAGACGTCCTTTCACCACTTTTCCTGAAATGGAGCACCATGTGAGAGGCAGCCATACACAGCTTCTACTCTAGAATCCCAGGCTTCTGTCTTTTCAATGTAACCTCTTTCTATTTTTTTTTCCCCTTGAGCCTGGGGAAGAACAAAGTGCTTTATGCCCTCCCTTTGTTCCCACGACATGCAGTGAATAAAGGTGGGTTAAAACTCCTTTGCTCAAAACTGAACAACAGGAGCAGGTAATTGCTGTATTCCTCACTCAGATCTTTGATTTGCTCCAAAAGAACTGTGGCTGTACTGAATGGATTTTTCTTGATACCAATTAAAACACCCTTTGGGGCAAATGGCAAAGAGAAAGAGCACCATAAGGACTTGTCTGTCTTTCGTAAACCCAGTCCTACCTCCCAGCTGATCTGATCTCACCCGACTTCTAAGGATGGAAGGAGGGGGCATCTGGGATCTCTGCTGATACCCAGATGGAGGGTAAGAACACCATCTCACCTCCCAAGGAGAGGAGTACAAAGGTCCCAGCACTCTCAATTCCCATGAATGCTCCCTGAGCCGATGCATGCAAAGCCCTTGTCTGATTTGCTCCTTTGCTGGGAAGGACTAAAGGGAGAACAGGTCTCCTTCACAGCACTCCTTCCCCTATATTGGACTGGAACTAGGATGCTGTCCTTTACCTGAGGAGAAAATTAAGGACAGAAAAACAGTGAGACTGGACCTGCAAAACTGGACAGTGTAAGCCTAGCCCTAAAGATATCATGTGGGTTTGACAGCGTAATAATTATTAAATTATTTGGCATCCTGTGCAAGCTGCATAGCGGCCACATGGTGCTACTGACATCAATGCTGCAATATTGTACCAAGGAAGGGTTGGGAGTTGCAGGAGACCATGAATCATTAACCAAAGCTTTTCATAAAAGAGCGTGCTGTTGGTGACTTTTGCCAGGTTTTTTTCCAACATTCCTAAAATTCATCTTGACTGATGCTATACTTTCCCTATTGGGCCTACTGCAGGAAACCACCAGAGAATAACATATTCAGACTTAGTTCCTCATTGGGGGATAGTTTCCCAAATCTCATTCCTTAAATTGTTGGTTTTTAACTCTCCTATTAAACAGGTTGCCCAGAGTAGTTGTGGAGTCTCCCTTACTGGAGATGTTCAAGAACTGTCTGGACACAATCCTGTGCCATGTGCTCCAGGATGGCCCTGCTTGAGCAGGGAGCTCGGATGAGACAACTCACCGTGATCCCTTCCAACCAAACCCATTCTGTGGTGAAAAAAGCTTTCACACAACATCAGAGCATATCAGCATATTCATCAATTTGGTTGTCAGAAGTCCAAGAGGATTTAAACCAAGTTTGCCAAAGTAGGAGGTTCCTTCTAGATATAAACATTTCAAAGAATGTAAACACCAGTTTTCAAAACATTGTTAAAAGGTTTTGGCAGGTATGAAAGTACTTCCATTAAACCTGGAACATATTCATCACTCTTACACAGCCTGTTGTTATTCCATGTGTGATAATTTGTTTTGATACTTATTTCTAAGTCCTGTAACATGAAAAAAAGGCAAGTCCTGTGTTTCTAGGACATTTCTGTCACAGCAATGTTTCAATATATTACAAAGCACTCAATCCACAGCTACAAAACATGGATGTTCAAGAGACAAAAGAAAAATAACTATTACATTTCATTCAAATATACATGAGACCAAAAGGACCGAAGATTTATCACAAACAGCTCCAGCCTTTACAAAGTGGTCCCATTCTGCAAGAAATATGAATGTGCTTTCTCCCAAGAAAAATGGAGGCAGCCTGAGGGCAACATAAAGGTATAGTAAACTTCTAAAAGATGAAGTCTCTATTTTATTTTTTACCATAATAACTTTATGTTATGGATAAACAAAGACAAGACATAATTTTATGCAGCCCTTTGAAAGTTCATAAGCCTGGCTAAAGCAACTTTTCACGAGCAGCCTTAAAAAACAACAGTAAAACTAGCAACTAATATGTTTGCCTGATACACTGTCACGTCTACAGGATAGTAAGGTCTGTCTAACACTACCAGCTCTCCCTGCAGATGGGATCCCAGTGTTCCTATTTCAGCAGGATGTTTTTGTCACTGACTTAAAAATAATACGTGATTAAAGCGAGAGCAGATACTAAATGTTTTCACATAGAAGCCTGTCACATATTTCTCACCCAAATGCTTCCATCTATCCTTCACTATTTACCATCACTGTTCACACAGCAGGTCAGCAGCATAATTTTTTGCCAAAAGTAAAACAAGGCAATTTTGTAGGGGATGCTAGAGGCCACTTGGAAACCAACTGCTTGAAGGAGAAGGTACCTTCTAAAAAGGGACTGTAAAAGCAGCTCCCGAGGCTTCAACTTTGTACCTCGATGGCTTCTTTAATAAATAGGCTCTGTTTATCACATACAGAAGAGCAAAGGAGAGGAAATGGGCTTCCCACAGACAGGTCTGCAAGGCGAAGTTACCGTCTGCTTCACACATCATAGATTAAGCAGCATAAAAAGGCTGAATTCATCAATGTAGAGATACACTGCATCATTAAATTATGCCTTCAGTGACAACTAAATAGTCCATTTGCCTTCAGCAGGTTTCTAGTGGAGGCAATGATTGGAACTTAATAAACAGTTGTGTTAGAAAAACACTATTTGTTATATATATGGCTTGTTAAGCACAAGCAGCAGAAGAAAGCAGGAACATTTCCTTTTTTTTGTTACAAGCATCAGAAGAAATTACTGGCAGATAAAGACACCGGACTGATGTGATAAAAATATACTACTTACCACTCACTTTTCAGGTAGAATAAGCCCTTAAGATGTATTTGCTAAGTTTTCCATTAGTCTGGTATTCCTAAAGTGTGCATTAAGTAGCATTCCAACACGTTATTTTCAGTCAAAGCACTCCACCCCTAATCTAGATTCCAGTTTGATTTCCCAACTGGGTTTTTAAAATGATTAGCACCCACAGCAATTCAATTATTTAATTATATTTACCTAAATGGCATTGCAAGTGAGCTACACCTGCATCAATGGATGGTTTGGGACAGACCAAAGGTGTGTCTAACTTCATATCCTCTCTCTGGCATCTCTCAAAATGAGTGCCCTGGAAAAGATTAAGAGGGCCACTACAAACACGTGGTGACACCTCCCCAGCTTCCAGCTGAACTTGGGTTTCCTTTCTCTTTTCAATACAAGGGTGATTTGCAGTTCACTTGTTTTCTACAACTTGTAGGAGTCTGCAGAGGCAATAACCCTGAAGATGATCCTTAGCTAGGTCTCTCCTGAAGTACATGCCTAATTGAAATGTACTGACAATATGCAATTGCTGCAGGTGAGCTTTGTAGACAGGCAAGAGGCTGGCAAAACAAAAAGCAAACATCACCTCTATGTCTTAATTCAGTTTCTCCATTATGATCATTCCTAGACCTTGGGAATTCACATACCTTCCCTAGGGGTTTGATTTCTGGAAAGAGTGGATGATGTGTATGTGGGTCAAATAATTTATCCAAAGTATAAAGATGTTTTTTCTGTATTACCAAGGAATAACCCATCACTTTTAGTATTGCAATACTAACCCACAGTTCTTTGTTAAAAATTTTCAAGAATTAGGAAGATGTCTAAATTTTTACAGCTCTGTTCTTATTATTAAATCCTTCTAACCCACAACATCAAAGTATATACGAGTATAAAATATTTGGTTTAGGATATGTTTAAGTGATAAGGGCATTCTGACATGTTTCCTTCTGTCTTGCTGTGTAGGAATGATCTTTGATCTTAGTACATTCAGTGCCTCCCTTCCAGGCTTGCACTGATTTTAGACAAGGTGGATGGAAATCCCTCCACCTGGAGCTATTTTAATGCCTACTGCCCAATTCTTAAATCCTGTACAGGAACAGAGTGCACTGTGGCTGAACACAAGCCCAGGATGGAGGGATTAGAGAAAAAAAAATCCAGCACCTCAAGGCAGTACTTGGCAGCTGCTGTTTCGGCCCTAGAGCTAGAGCAGCTGCCACAGCCAAAGCAGTACTGCTTGGCACAGATGAAATAAGGAAGGTTTGCCTGATGTGCTTCTTTCCACCTTGGGGCTTGCCTGCATTTTTTAGCTCTTCTTTTACGTGAGGCAAATAGTTCTACCTGGAGAGTAATCTTGTGGATCCAAGACAAAGACTATGTTTTCATCCCTATTACACAATACAGCCACAGAAGCCTCCCCAGTATTCCCCCAGCCAATTATTATGTTGAATTAAAAATAAACCACATTATTTTCCAAAATTATACATGAAATAATTATATATTCTTATATATTATAATTATATCCTAACACAGGAAGAAAGATCCTTTCCTCAAACTGTGCAAGCAATCAGCTATACTTTTTGGAAAAGATAAGAAAAAAATTGCATATAGTCTAGAACCAACAGAGCAGCATTAATGCCTTTAATTCTGTATGAATCTATTTTCATACCTTTCTTTTCCTCAGTCTTTTCTAGAAAAAGGTTTAACTCTCCAGAGTGCCATTTCTGAGACAGCTTCCCATGATGCAAGAGGGAAAAGTCTCTGAGCTTTCCAGTACAATAAGCGAGCAGCAGATGTGTGTGAGTACAGCACAGTAAGTAGGTATTTCCAGAGAGCTTAGATAAAGTGCTTAATACAATGCCCAAATACCACAAGTCCCAGTGGGATAGTGAAGCTGGCTATGGAAAAGAGACAATGGAAGAAAGTCAAAGACAGTGCAGGAATATGATCTTTGCTTTTTGAACTCTTTCAAAGCCTTTGTGTGAACTCATCAGCCTGATGTAGGCAACAGAATGATGCAGCATGGGCTGTGGCCATGGAAGGTAAAGTAGTACCTGCTTGGGGTTATTAACTGCATTGCAGCTGTCCTGTACTAATTCTGGGACTAATCATCAGAGTCAGGAGTAAGCACATTACAGTCTATAAAATACGGTTTTAAAGTAGCAACTTTGCATCTAAACAAAGTGTAGCTTTTTGCTGCTCATCTGAACGGACACAAGATCTGAGTTTTAGTAAATACTGGGAGCATTGGCACTGGTTAGTGCAAGTGTTAGGTGAGTAAACATATACATCCCCCATGGTTTTAGACTGAGGTTCTCAGCCAGAGGTTCTTCTGAGCTTTTGCAGATGCAACTGCCTCAGTCCCATTCCTTTCAGACAGACAGCTACACTTGCATCAAGGCCAGGAGACACCACACCGAATCCTAACTACACTACAGGTGACCCTGTAATGCAGGGTGCAACCCTGTGACCTCCCTCCCTGCTTCTTGGGAGGCAAACTGGGGTCTTGCTTCAGGCTGCAGAGCAAGTCAATGACATAGTCCCAAAAGGACTCAAGGTCTCGCTTCCCCTCCCATTCCTGGGCCACATTATTAACTCGTGCTTCTATTTTGTTACATGCAGTTCACTCTTCCTTACAATGTATCACTGTGTAGCTGAGTTTTAACAATAAAACTTACTTCATGATTTTAAGTATCCATCTTTGGATAAAGAGAAAAGCATTTTCTTTGAAAATACACTCCCATCTTGCAATGTATGTGTTAAATCTCTAGCTGAAAGACTGCTTATGGTCTGCATAGTTATTTTTCCAGGCTATGACATCATTCTCAGCACATGCATAGCCCAGAACACAGTAAATTATTCTTCCTGAAAATTCCTTTCATTACTCTCAGATTGTTAAACATCACCCAGTGGCAAATTAGTAACTGATGTCTCTTGTCTGAAATTGATTTGCATGCTTATTTCTTTTGTTAACTCACTGGGGTCTCTTACCTTTTGTGTCTACAATAGAACTAAGGTTGTAAATATTTTAGGATTGAGAGAATAAATTATCCTAGCCTATTTGCTGCTTTCTAAACCTGTATTTATTTACTTCTTAAAAAAAGACTTTTTTATTACAAACAATACTCTTTCACACAGTTACACATCCTCTGGTATTACCTCAGATGCAAAATACAATTTTCTACCCAACTTCTGGTGTAGGACTTCAGCCAACTTCTGCCCATGGCCACTCTCCCTGACTTTGCAAAGGAGTGACCTTTTGAAGTTAACACCGTTTCATTCATTCAGTATCACTACTCCAACTAGCTGAACATTATCAGGATGATCTGAGGCCTCTGAAAGCAAAAGGTTTAATCAGAGCCCCTCATTCAGTCTTTGGAAGTATTTTTCAGAAAGACAATACAGGCTTAAAATTGATTTCTTGCAGGACCTGTGAGTGGCTGCTGCAGAGAATAAGGAGATGGCACAGATAGGAGTCCCGTGAGGAAAATCACTTTAACCTGAAGAACACTGTAATTCCCAAAAGCTGAATGGTGATGAAAGCAATTACCTGAAAATGTAGGCAGTGTTTTGATGTTTTTGCTATTGCCTTTTCTTCCTGGCTTTTGGAGCTGTTTTTCTCTTAGTTCCAGTAGCAAAGCCAGCACCTGCAGTTTGCTGCTGTCTATCAGGTAAGCAAGTGGCCAGTATTACCCTTCTGTTAAGGGCCTGGTGGATCAGGCCCTTAATCTGAACAGTACTGTCTGTAATGAATCAAACAAGCTCCAGGGCAGTTCTCCTGCATTTGGCACAGGTCTTTACTTCCATGTGAAACACGCTTGTTAGGCACAAGTGCTGTGCTGCTTCTAATATCCAAACAGCGATGAACTCCTGGTCACATGTTCAAACAGAGCAGGAAATACCTTCTTTTCTAAATTTCTTTCAGCTGTGCTGTCAGTCCACCAGAGTTTCTATTTCTATTAAATGGGCAGATTTGCCTTCCCTCATGTGTCCAGCAAAAACAACCTGCTCTAGTGGAAGGCATCTCTGCCCATGGCATGTGGGTTGGAACTAGCTGATCTTTAAGGTCCTTTCCAACCCAAACCAGTCTGTGACTCTCTATTTTTTCGTTTGGGCTCTCATAGTTGATCACTTTGCTACCTAACAACACGCCCCAATGCTCTGAATAGCACCTTTATCAGGATTGCTGTTCTAGAGGCACTTCCCTATTCCAATTCAAACGAATTTTTGGACATACACAGATATAGAGGTAAAGAAAGGAAATGGACAAAACTGATTATTTTTCTGTTTGAAAACAAGTTTTCCTGCTGTTCTAGACAGATGGAGAGGAAAAAATATAGTACTTAATGAAGTGGGACATATTGTACTTCTTGACAGCACTGCTGAGCCAGAATAGCATTTCTTAACAAGAAAACCAATGTAGTAAATAATGTGCCTTTCAAATACAGATTTAAAGTAAAAACCAATACACAAACCAACTCATCTCACCTAATTTTCTCATAACATAATGGTTTTATTGCCTATATTTTTATGACTGCTCCCTCTTCTTCCCATTTCCTACCCCACTCTTTTTCTCCAAAGAGAAGATAACAGATGCTAGCAGAGTAACCCTCAAGATAAAAATACCTAAGAAACCACACACAATTTCCCAGGAATTCTTTCAAAGCATGCTCCTAAAGGAGTATGGTCATGCACTGAACCCTCATAACTGAGCTCTGGTCAGTGTGGGACATTGTTTTACACCTCTAGAATAGAAATGCTGCTCTAACCGTATCAAAAAGCTTACAAAGTTTATAAAATTGCAAAGTTTAGAAATTCTCTGCTGGCAAGGTTAAATTACCCCCTGCCCGGAAAGATTGAAACCATCTGGGAAGGAAAAAAATGTGGTGTCAATTATCTAGAATGAGCTTGTGCTTTACATACAGCTTATTAATAAATATATAGGCAGACCACAGCAATTCTACTGAGCCACTCCAGCCGGCAGAAAACTTATTTTACACATGTGATTTGGGAAGCAAGAAGAAAAGAAGGCTCATCCAGGGCCGGTGCACTCACTTGGAAAAATGTTGTTAACTGGAATGGAGTTCAAAGGACTCTGATGGGTAAAAGCAGACAGCTTTGGCTGCCAGCATCAGAGTAAAGAAAAGCTGTGATCTTCTACACTTACTCTCAGCTGCATAGAAGCCAAAGTTACCTTGACTATCAATGTTCATCAGTAGGCTGGAATCTTACTGTCCAAGGTCTACAATCCTTCCTCTCTCAAAAACCCCAAAGAAGGCAAAATGAGACAATCCCTGGAGCAGCAATTAAAAATGTAGCTTTTGAAATTTCAGAAAGCCAACTCAGATTCTTTAAATGTAATTTTGGAATAATTCTAATTTAATTGTTGTGCTTTGCCTCAGAGTTTTTGTGCCTATGTGTTTCAATTAACATTTTCAAGCCAAAACCTAAAAGCATTTTGCTGTAAGTAACAGTAGAAGCTAGTGCAAAAGCTAATGGAGATTGTCCTTACCATTGAATAAAGCACAAATGAAAATAAGAGCCCCAAAGAATTCACCATCTAAGGGCTCATTAAATTCAGTGGGACTACTTCCAAGATTAAATGAACACTTCTGGGCTGAGTATTTGTGAGATCAGTTTCATATTGCAGACGTAAGATACAAAACTTCCCCTTGAGACTGGGAGAATAATTATGCATAACAGGAGGCACGTACTCACTTACTGTACTCCATAGCAAAGCCTTAATGATAATAGGAGAGCCCTCTGAAGTCTTCTTACACACACTCATTTATACCTCTTTAAATGTATATACAGACATTTTATATCTTTTTTTAGATATATATTTGTGTCTGAGTATGTGACTTCCAGTCACATAATATTGAGGTCTCTATATACTCATATATATATTTATTCAAATCCAGTCTATCACTGCTGTATGGCATGAGTGTAATAAGAATTCACAAGCTAACAAAGCAAGGGGGCAGTTAGACACAAAGTCTTTCATACAGGTCGCAGCTTCATTCTCATAAGACATCAGAGGTCCCACTTCCAGTTTTAGAGAAATATCATCTCCTTAACTACACGAAGTAATTCCTCTTTCTGCAGGAATTCTAGCTCCTGCTATGGGTAATGGAGAGTGTTCCTCTGCTTCCAAGAGGAATCAGACCAAGCCTTGCTCCATCCAAACAGAAATCATTCAGACAAGACTGTGGTGTCCCTGCTGATGCTGGAGTTACATATTTTAAAGCAGCAGATATTTCATGATCACCAGTAAAGGAAAAAAAACTCCAAACAACACAAAACCCAAACCACATGCAACCAAGCTTATTTCTTCTCTGTATTGTTTCAGATGTAGCAAAATTCCCTCTTTACAATCTCATGTATAATTTTAAACAATCAGTTAGAGTCTTATGAAAGTGGGAAAGTGGATATTGACACTGCTTTGGGACTACGCAGGTTAACAGTCTGGTAAAATATAAGAATTTTTACCTTAAAGTTACAAGGGATTATGATCTGCAGGAAAACCCTTATATCTTGCCAGGCTGTTCAAACTAGTTTCTCGTATTTATATTGAGCTCCTACCAGGCTGGGTATTTTGTTTGAACAAAATTTGGGATTTATGCAAACATTCCTGAAAGACAATGAAATTACAGCTTTTTAAACAGGAGATTGAAAACTCTCTACCTGCCTACAAAATCATCATCGCTTCATCAGTTAAAATCACATCCCATATTGCTCTCATTTAATTAAATGCCAGTCTTCTTAAGTTAGTAAAAAGAAGTGGCTTATTAGTGTTAGCTAACACCAACATAAAATAAACCAAAATAAACTAATAGCTCATTCAAAAATAAAGGCAAGTGTGGAAAAGAAAAAAAATAATATAATTGGAGTAGACTCTTCTCCAAGAAACATAAAGAAAATACCATCAATTTTCAACAAGCATTGGCAGAGCACACATTTAGAAAATCACTTAAGATTTCATCATGGCAAAAGCAAGACAGCATCAATATTTTAGATTCCGTAACATCTGTTTACAGTCAGGAATTTTTTCTGAAGTGCTATAAATTGGCAATTGTTTATGTACAGTAATGGACTCAATTACTCCTACCCCAGATTATGCAATAAGCATATTCAGTAACTGAGATAATTAAGCAACACACATATACTTTGAGCTACAGCAAAGCCTTGCCAGCATTAATTCTGGCAAATCAGAAGCCATGCACACATTGCAATGTCATTTATTCGCACTTCGTTTTTCAGCACTTCGTCCTTCCCTGTTCGCTTCTGTAATGCTAATGTCCTGGTGCTTTGCAAATAATTAATATTATGGTCTGACCACATGCAGCTTGCAGAAATTAACGTGTGACCTTCAACACTACACAGAAACACATACATGCTAGAAAACAAGATTATGTAGCATTAGGGAAACTACTACGTAAACTTATGCACATTATAAAAGTCAATACACCAACCAAAATTTTGAGACACCTTTTGATTGCAAAAAGATGTGTGCATTACAGCCCTACATTATAGAAATGTTTTGTTTGTTTGTTTCTTTAAAGTCTCACTCAAAGTCTCAACTTAACCACCATAATTTGTCTCCAGGCTTTAAATCTGTCAGAAATATTCCCTATTTCCATTAATTTTTCATTCTTTTTTTTTTTAGGCCCAACACTTAAGTTACTGATAGTTGTCTTTGAAGGCCTAAGCCTCCTTAAATTTACTAAATACATGGCAGAAAATGCTTCACATCACCAAACTCACATTATCTAACATCTCTTAGAACTTACTAATTGAGAGAGACTGAATGTCACTGCAGATTAATGCACCTCTTTTCAGTTTGAGCACCTGAGTTGAATCTAATCTGCACAAAAGTGACTAAAAATCAATCTAATCTGACAGTGGTGAAATTATTAGGTATAATTATATGCATTCTCAGATCTTTAGCTGGAGAAGACAAATTCCTTGAAATACTTCAAGAGAGGAATTTAAATATTTGTAGGTTTGTTGGGGGTTTTTTTAAACAAAAAAACATGCAGATAATATTTTCAATCATAAAAGATGAAAGGTGATCAAGACAATATCTTCTGTTCACATCAGCCCTCAATATTTGCCACAGGAAACAACACATTCCCATGCCAGAAGTGTGTTGGAGGAAGGAAGGAATTGGGGGAAGGGAAAAACCTTGAAAAGTACTCAGATGCATCATTTTTAATTACCTGAAAATGTGCATTACATTTTTAATGATGGGCTCTTTTCCATTAAAGGGGCAGAGATCTTAGCTTGCTCATATAACGACATAATCAGCAACATTTCTTGTTTGCAAAGGGCTCTATATATCCACCTAATACAGGCAAGTAAACTCAGCCTTTTTACCAAATTCAGAGCAATGGACATGACCAGGAGAGCATAACCCTGACTTGAGGCTACTTTTTCTTTTTCCTCACTTGAATATCACTGAGTGATATTCAACTACAAATTAGAAAATATAAAAGACAATACACCTATTTTTGCCAACAATCTCAGCAATAACACAACACTAAGCAGTACTGAGAAAAAAATGCCATTTGTTTCAGTAGGCATGATTAGTACTGAAAAGACTCAAATTGTTTTGCAAATTTTTTATTGTACAACATGACATACTCAACAGCACACAGTTAACAATGTTCTTCATCAGAATCTTTCTTCAAGTGGTAAAATGCATGCATTTATAATGCCAATATTAAAGAAAATAAGACAGAAATGATGAAATCACTGTATTCTGAGCATTAAAAAGCACAGAAAGGCCATGTGCCAGAACATGGAACGTGACAGTGTGACTAAACCAACAAATTTATATCTGGTGAAGAGAATAGCTTCTCATGTCAAAGATTACCACATTGTTTGCTACTACTGTCTTATTTTTATTCCCAAATGCACATGGGCAGTGGAAATCCAGATGATGCAATCTGTCAGGATTTCCAGAAGGCTTAAGGAAGCTAAGGACATACGAAAAAATAATGAAGGACCTTGCACAGATGAAGAATTTTTCAGAAATAGAATAAATTCACCTACAAGAGTTACGGAAGTAAACAGTCCCCACAGAAATCTATCCTGGGACTTGTGTTCATAGTATTTATAAGAAAGCCAGAACAGGAGATGTAACAAGGTGGCAAAAGTTGCTGATGCCACTTCATTATTTAGGGTGGTGAAGGTGAGGGCTTATAATGAAGAGCCACATACAGACCTTACATGACTTAGAAATTCAGCAATAATCAAGCACAGGAAATTAGCTATAGACAAATGTTTAAAGATAGACAGGAGAATAAAGCTGTCCAAATGTCAAATATACAATGAGTTGACTAGCATTACACAGGAAGAGGAGCCTTGAGGTTAGGACAGCAAATTATGGAAACATAAGGTTAGTGCTAAACAACATCACAAAAAGAAAAAAAAAATCACTTATTTGAAAAGGAATTGAGAATAAAACAAAGAACATCTCTTTGCTACCTATACAGTGCCTGCATCTTAACTTCTAATTACTTTTGTCCCCTCCATCTGAAAGGATGTAGAGCTCAAAATGTTCCAAACAGGGCAACAAGGAGAATCCAGGAGTCATCTACCATACAATAAATAGCTAAGTAAGCTAGAACTTTTGAGTCTAGACACAGAAATGCTTAAGAATGAATAAGGTAAAGGTTTATAAAGTCTTTAGCTGCAGTGGAGAGGGTAGGTCTCTAATGTCTGTCTAGAAGAAAAGGAGCCAAGAAGCACCAAATGAAGCTAAAAGGGTCAGGTTCAAAACCAAGAGAAAGGTTTTCACACAGGTGACTGAGCTGCAAGAACTTCTGGTTGTGGAATACCATGACAACAGCTCAGACTTGTTCAAGGGGCACCAGAGAAATTCCTGGAACTAGAATCTAACAAAAGCTCCTAAACACACAGAAACCACCTACAGAAAAACTATCATCCTGTGTAGTCGCCCCATTTGTACAGTATTCCCTGCACATCTGCTCTCAGCTCCCACTGGGATGGTGCACTGGGTTAAACAGTCTGACCCCGTGCAGGCAGCCTCACATTCTCACTGCTCTGTGTGAAAGCACATGCCTTTAACGAATAACCACCGAGTTGACAGAATCACAGAAAACAGAACTGCAAAAATTCTTGAGAGGTCATCTAATCTACTCTCCTGTCTCTGGGCAGAATCAGTTGTGCATGATCTTTTGTGGCAGATGTCGAACCAGTTTTTCAAAACCTTCAAAAGCAAGCTATTCTAGTGTGAAGCGGGTCTTCTCTGAAAAAAACCTCTTTGTAATACAACCTGAATCTTCCTTGCTGCAAAGTTAATCCCTTTATTTCTTCATTGTTACAGACACAGAGAGAGATGGTCCTCCCCCTTTTGCAGTGGCCTTTCATATCCTTGTACTTATCTACCAAAACTTAGAAAGAAAACCCAAGCCCTCTCAAATTATAGTCACCCTATCATTGAAAGAAAAAACCAAGCATAATTCCTTGCAAATATCAAAATTCCTCCACATATTCCCACTTGAGTGCATCACAGAAAGTAACAAAACAGATTCTTCTAGTAGGGACATTATTAGTAAAAAAGAAACCACGAACACACAAACCCAAAAATGTGTGAAGTCTGGTTAGTATATAAAGAATGGCCTACAGCACATAATAAATTGAGTTCATCTACAACAGGCACAGAGAACAGCTCTTCCTTTCCTGCAGGAATCTCCTCCAGTCCCCTTCTCCTCCTTACCCTTATGACACATAGATAACCCAAATTCTCAATCACTCTTCACAAACTACAATCCCTAGACCTTGGAGCATCCTTTTCTTCTCTTCAAGAAAGACAGGAAAGATTTGGAGAGAGCCCAGAGGTGTAATGCCCACAGCTAGACACAGCATTCAAATTGAGCCCAACCAAAGCTTTGACAAGAGAAGGGAATACAGCGTGTGCCTTGCAGGCTTCCTGCTTCTGTGACGTGTGTGTTCAGGGCACTGCAATCCCGCTGATTCACAGCCAGCTCATAAATCACCCAGGCTCTGCAATGCCTTCTACTGCAACTGTTACCCACTCATTTTCACCCTAGCCCATGATTTATGTAGTTCAAATCATTTTCATTTTTTTTCTTTCATACAGAACACTTTTTATTCAAGAAGAGACGATCCTTTTAGGAACGTCTCAAAAATTGCACTGATGCTAAATATCAATTTGCTTCCCTCAGCCACTTCACATGGACTGTAAGGATTTCCCAGGATCAACAGGTGAGACTTCTAAAAACCACTGGCTGTAGAAATTGTGAATTTGTGCTTGTTTGTGTTGATTTATTTACATATATATATATATATGATTAAAAAAACCCCAACAAAACAGCCCAGAAACATTTTCTCTGAGTTCCAATCTTATGCTCCAACTGGGCTCCTCTTGAGTACCTGCACACTGAGGGCTTTTTCGTCCATCCATTCATCTGGTTTGCACAGTAGCAACTCAGAGCAGACACCTTGGCTAAGGCATTGAGTGCAGTCTGACTAGCTCAGCACACATCAGAGTGGTTTATCTAGCACTTGAAGCGCTAGTTAGCATTTAGGGCAAAAAAAACCAAGTGAGACTGACAACCAACCACCAAAGTCAAGATGGCATCAAGCAGATGTCACATCTTGGTTGACTTCTGCATCTTCACCTTTTGATGTTTTTTCTTGCATTGAGAATTAATAGTGAGCAAAGCAAATAACACCCACAAATTGCCCACTAACAGTTAGAGACACTGCTGGCATTATCGACTTACTCAAATTTGTATCCCAGTTGCAATAAAAATACCACAGGCTTAATGTACAGGCAAATGCAAAATTACTATAGAATTAAGAGTGCTATAGCACCAGAAGACTTGTTGTAACAAGCAGAGATGCATGAGCTAATCCCTCTGAGCAATTTATTCAGTGACTTCAACCCATGTTCTGTTAATGAATTCAATGGGACATATTTATTTCTGTGAATTTATTCCTTAGAATTATTAATGAATTAATTACATAACCATGCTCAGTCTCCAGATTGCTTGCAAACTAATAGCCATCCCACCAAGATTTTATGTTTCTAAATCAGATTACTTAGTTAATCCACATATTTTTCAGTCTACAAACCCACAGCATTTTCAAGGTGGTTACTACATTAAAGATTATGCAAATGAGTATCATGACATTTTTATCTTTCTCAGCTGAGCATTTCGGAAATCAAGAACTTGTTCACATGAATAACTGCAGAAAACATTCATCAGACACTGAATGCAAACTAAATAGGGAAATTCTTAACCCATTTTCACTTTCAAAGAGATAAGATTAACTTTAATATGATAAACTAATTCATAAATCTTCTGAGACAGTACCTAAATATGCTAAATATTGCATAATAATTAATTGTCTGGGATATACAGAATACCAGATTCCATTAACTTGTACAATGGTCAGTTTCTTCCTTTCATACTGTATGCAAACAGAATAATGTTTAAAATCAAAGTCAAATACTACATGTAAATTTTTTTTTTCCAGCATAAAACTCTATTTTACCATAACGAAATCTGTATTTAACAAAACCTTTCCCTTTGCCTACACAGTATTTTGGTAAAACCTGCCAGGCCCAGCATGAATAAAATTTTTGGTCATCAGTCCACAATTCAAGTAGTAACACTGATAAGTGGCCAGTGTGCTACCAACATAACTTTACTTGACTTAGTAGCAAAAATTCAAGTAAAGTAAAACTAAACTGCAAACAGAACAGCACTTTGACTCTTATTGATCATTTCTGATGTGTCAAATTTGTCACATTTTAAAATAAATTTTGAGAAGTGGAGGCTACTGGGAAAATGACAAAAGGCATTTCTAAAGACCCTGCTTCTCTTTCTGTGTTACTAAGAATATAGAAATGGCTTCAAGAAGATTGCATTGAATGTTAGATATTTAATGTGTGCAGTAAAAAGGTCTTCAATATTACCAAAGTAGTCTCCTTAATCCACAGTTCAAATACCTATTTTAAAGGCATTTGGCATTATATTTAAACAAAGGTAGTGCAATGCCTGCAGCTGCAAATTGCAGGGAACAAGTGCAAATCACAAGAGTTCACACTGCAGGCTCTGAAAAGTCATCAAAGCCTCCAAGTACTTTTAAAGAATAAGGTACAAAACACCACCAAGACCCCACAAGCTACCCTGCAGGAATCCATTGCTTTCTACCTGACACAGAACTGAACATAAGAACTTCAATCCTTCCCTTTTCCAGAGCCTCTATGAAAATTCAAATGACACCCAGTAGACATATGCACAACCAAAAGGGGAAAAAAACAGTTGTTGTTTTTGTTTTTAATACAACTTGAGCCTTTTTGAAGAGTTAAAACCTTACAAATTATAGCACAAATTGCACCTGTGCACGCTGCTAAAAACGTCTAAATTAACAGAAAATTTGTCTGAGCGTGTGGGATACTGTTGCCAGGAAATTGTAATGGTACAAATCACTATGTAACCATCACTAGGAGCTATTTCCTAACTGCCACAGCTTCCTAACTTCATTTCAACCTACTGTCCAGTAAAAGGTTATCCCCACTTTGTAGATACAAACAAACAAACAAATCAGGAGGAGGTTATGTAAGAATTCTAAACCCTTTATTTTAATTCAGTGATATACAGAGGGATTATACATATTCTCTTGCACCATTTTAGCTACTTGATAATCTTACAAACTGCAGTACAGCCAATGAGTAAAGCCATAGACAATTTCATTTTTAATCCACCTGTTTTTCTGCAGTACAGAAGTAAGAATACTAGGAATTTTGAAAGCCAAACAGCCAGGCCGAATATAAGTTGGGTACTGAGAGAGATTTAAATTCACAGCTTGAAACAGAATAGATACACAGTTACAGATACTAGCCTCTTCCTTTCGATGGAGCAGAAAAACGCATTTGGACTGAAAGCATCCAACACATTTTGCTCCCAGGCAGCCTGAATGTGTCAGTCAGGAGGTCTCCCACCACAAGCAGCAACTCCACTGGGCCAGCTCATCGGTAGGAAGAGAGCTGGCACAGCTTTCTACTTGCTGGGAAGCTGCGCTTGGGGCTGGGGCAGGGAGCAGCTCTGACTCACACGGCTCCTGGGGACCTTGCTCTCTCCACTCTGCTTATCCCAACTCATGCTAAAGATATTTCTGCTGGCTTTCAAAACACTTTTTTTTTTCCTCCCAGCACTTTCTTCCTTTATGAAAAAGAATTAAATTGTGAGGCACCCGCCACCCTTCACATGTCTCAGAAAGCTTCACACTGTACTAATCCCCTCTGCATGATGAGAAAACTATCATGGTCAATTTTCATCCCACCAAAGGGCAAAAAACCCCAAACCCCCAAACCAAACAAAAAACCCAAAACCCCACCTCACAAACCTGGGATAGGAGCATGAGATGTTCTTCCCTAATTGAGGAGATTCCTGCATTTTGCCCCAAATATTACTAAAAAAAGTACCAGGGGCCTTTCCAGCTCCCTGAGACTATTACAAACAGGCATGTTGGTGACTATTCACATCGAAGAGCATGCAGAGTTATTGCTGAGCTGTATTTAATTTTCTCACTAGCAAGGAAGCATATAAAAATATACCTTGCGGTACTGGTAAGGGAAAGGCATTCAACTCAAGCCAGGTTCAAAACTAACAACAGGAACAGCCTTGTTGCACCAAGCCAGGTAAGCAACTGCAATTTGCACTTCTTCAAATGAGCCCTCATCGGTATCACACAGCAACGGCTTATTTAAGTGTGTAACAGGAGCCCAGCAAGATACATATGGCACTTATTCAGCAGGAAAACACCTCTTCACTTTCAGCAGGGCTGGTTGTAGGACAGCCACTCAAGGAGCGGGGAGAAGGCACCATGCAACTCCACAGCCCTTCTCTCATCGCTAATTCTATTACACATCCCCCACAGACACTGTCAGTGTTTACACTGCCATTGTACCTATTTCTGTATGAGTTATCTTCCAGGATTGTAAGTGAGGTGGTTTGAGAACTGGCTGAACAGCAGATCCCACAGGGTCACAATCAGTGGCACAGGGTCCAGTTGGAGGCTTGTCATTTGTGGTGTCCTGCAAGGTTCAGTAATGGGCCCAACATAGTTTAACTTACTCATCAATGACTTGGATGAAGGGGCAGAGGCCTCCTCAGTAAGCTCCCTGATGACACAAAGCTGTGAGGAGTAGCCGGTATCCCTGAGTGCTGCGCAGCCCCTCAGAGGGACCTCGACAGGGTGGAGAGATGGGGAGAGGGGAACCTTCTGAAATTCAACAAAGGCAAGTGCAGGGTCCTGCACCTGGGGAGGAATAACCCCAGGCACCAGTACAGGCTGGGGGCTGACCTGATGGAAAACAGCTCTGTGGAGAAGGACCTGGGGGTCCTGATGGACAACAAGTTGTCCATGAGCAAGTTCTCCATGAGCCATGGCCAAGAAGGCCAATAAGACCCTGAGGTGCATTAGGAACACCAGCAGATCGAGGGAGCTGATGCTGCCCCTCTACTCAGCCCTACTGAGGCTGCATCTGAAGTGCTGTGTCCTGTTCTGGGCTCCTCAGGACAAGAGAAACATGGAGCTCCTGGAGCAGGCCCAGGAGACGGCAACAGATTAAGGGGTTGCAATATCTCTCTTACAAGGAAAGGCTGCAGGAACTTGGCCTGTCCAGCCTTGAGAAGAGACAACAGAGAGGGGACCTCATCAATGTCTGTCAGCATCTGAAGGGAGGGTGTCAAGAGGGTGGATCCAGGCACTGCTCAGTGGTGCTGAGCAATAGGACAAGAGGTAACAGTGAGAAACTGATGCACAGGAAGTTCCACCTGAACATGAGGAAGTGTAGACGCTGAAAAGCTTTAGCAGAGAAATTTTCCAGCTTTCTGCAGCATTTTGTGAGACCTCTGTGTTTCTCACAGAAACTATGAAAAACATTGCTACAGGTTCTTGTAAACTAACTCTTTATCTTGCACCTGGGTTTGTTATGCAGAATTGTTATGGATCACACTGAGACAAATATTATGAAATGGGTGTTATGAGTTTCAGTCAATAGACCAAGGGGTGGCTGGCAAAAGAACCAATGGCTTTCTATCATCTTTGCAAACCGGGTTATATAAACCGATTTATAATTAATTAAAGGAGGCATTAGCCATTATTGCTCCTGAACTCAGCCGTGTCGTTTCTCGCCATTCGTGGTGCAGACAGCGACAAGGAAGAACTTCTTCACTGTGCAGGTGACCAAGCACTGGAACAGGTTGCCCAGAGAGGTTGTGGAGTCTCCCTCACCGGAGATACTCAAGAACTGCCTGGACATAATCCTGTGCCATGTTTCTGGGATGACCCTGCTTGAGGTTGGGCCAGATGACCCACTGTGGTCCCTTCAACCTGACCCATTCTGTGGTTCTGTAATGCATTTGGTACTGTGTAAAATTCTGTTGTACTTAGTATTGCTGCAATACACATGGGCCTTGTGACTTTTTAGTAAATCAGTTGATAAAAATGGGTACAGATAAGAAAATGCCTGGCTAAGCGCTATTTAAAAACTTTCACTGATGCAGCATGTTAATTCTCTGCATGATTCACTTGCATTAAAGATGCTCCTCTCAGTAAAAACATCCCTGTGATAAGGTATGCTTCCTATTTAATTGGGCATGCCTGGGAGCTGAGCACACAGCATGTGCGTGGGAAAGGGACGGGACCCAGCCCTGGGAACAAGAAAAGGCTGACTAAGGCAAGAACAACATTTTGAGCACACAACAAAGCAGATCTGACTTTATCAAGGGACATAACGCCCCTGTGATTCCCAGTGCCCCTGCTAATTCCACTCAGGCCACCATTTTGAGCATGCAAGGGGAGGCTGTCAATTGAAGCGAGAAGAAACATGAACTGCAGAGCACACACAAGCCTGAAACACTCACTAAGGGCAAACGCAATCCAGTTTACCAGTTGGCTTTGTGGTGTTGCTGGCAGCCTGCGTGCTCAGACAGAAAGACAGCAACTACAGTTGGGAAGGAAAATACGGGACTTGGATGTTTGCACAAGCCCCTGCTTATGCCCCTGGAAAGCAAATCTTGTCCTGCTTTTCTGCTACATACACAGGTGCCTGGAACACAGCCTGGAAGTCCAGGCTTTTGTCTTCAACTCTCTTTCAGGCCACCTTCAAAGTTTTTGTTTTACACAGCACTGCCTGGCACCCCTACTGTGCCCAAGTTCAGTCCTCATTACAGCACCGTCTATAAACGCGACCTAATTTTTATGCCTGAATATCAACTTCTTGGACCTCTGCCTCTCCGCAAGGCATGTGCTAGGACAGGATCTCATGCAGCTGCAGCTGGAAACCTAGGAGACTGGCATTGCATAGAAATAGCTCAAACAAGCATGGCAGTNCAGCCCCTCAGAGGGACCTCGACAGGGTGGAGAGATGGGGAGAGGGGAACCTTCTGAAATTCAACAAAGGCAAGTGCAGGGTCCTGCACCTGGGGAGGAATAACCCCAGGCACCAGTACAGGCTGGGGGCTGACCTGATGGAAAACAGCTCTGTGGAGAAGGACCTGGGGGTCCTGATGGACAACAAGTTGTCCACGAGCAAGTTCTCCATGAGCCATGGCCAAGAAGGCCAATAAGACCCTGAGGTGCATTAGGAACACCAGCAGATCGAGGGAGCTGATGCTGCCCCTCTACTCAGCCCTACTGAGGCTGCATCTGAAGTGCTGTGTCCTGTTCTGGGCTCCTCAGGACAAGAGAAACATGGAGCTCCTGGAGCAGGCCCAGGAGACGGCAACAGATTAAGGGGTTGCAATATCTCTCTTACAAGGAAAGGCTGCAGGAACTTGGCCTGTCCAGCCTTGAGAAGAGACAACAGAGAGGGGACCTCATCAATGTCTGTCAGCATCTGAAGGGAGGGTGTCAAGAGGGTGGATCCAGGCACTGCTCAGTGGTGCTGAGCAATAGGACAAGAGGTAACAGTGAGAAACTGATGCACAGGAAGTTCCACCTGAACATGAGGAAGTGTAGACGCTGAAAAGCTTTAGCAGAGAAATTTTCCAGCTTTCTGCAGCATTTTGTGAGACCTCTGTGTTTCTCACAGAAACTATGAAAAACATTGCTACAGGTTCTTGTAAACTAACTCTTTATCTTGCACCTGGGTTTGTTATGCAGAATTGTTATGGATCACACTGAGACAAATATTATGAAATGGGTGTTATGAGT
>VZRS01003358.1:235937-256197 GCA_013398055.1 Ifrita kowaldi | reverse complement strand
CCAGTGTCCATTTACCTGTAAAAGTCCTCAACAGCATATTGCCTCCCAAAGATTAGATTTCCCCGTCAGTTACTTCAATACAAAAGACAAGATAGTGTCGCTGACCGCTTGACCACCCGAGGCCAAGCAGGCGACTTGCTTCAAATGCCCCAATGGCAGGACAGTCTGCAGCTTGGCAGTCTGGTGAAAGCTCCTGATGGAGCAGTCTGCTACTAGGCTCTCTGTGGAGCTGGCAGCAGTCAGCTGATACTGTAGCAAATGGTGGAGGCAAAGGAGAAGAGAGGGACTCTTTGTTGCAGTAATCCAAGTCTTTATTCCCCGCCCGGAGGATCGGGAAAAATAAGAGGCAAGGATGAAAGGCAACAAAAAGCTCAGAAACACAGTTACATAACTTTTTATATAAGAAGTAAAAGGGGTGGAACAAGGGAATAAACCAATAGGAAAATGACATGCCATGACAGATACCCAATTACAAGGTGTTTAGGGAGGACCTTATTTAAATGAACCAATGGGGATCGTAACAAAACAGAACCTTCTAGAAACTATTTGAATAAACGTGGGGATAAGGTAACACAGGGGTGGAGACCCCACTAAGATTGGCAACTCTGGGGCATGGTTTGTTTTTCAGCACCGCCCTCAGAATCACTATCAGGCTTGCCCTCAGACCCATTTTCCTGGGCAGGAAAATCCACCCACTGGATGTCTTGGTTGATATGAAGGCCAAAGGTGAACTGGGCCACCGCCACAAGATAGAAGGTGTATTCCCTTCTGTTCCATTAGGAGGTCTCTAAGCTTGGATAATGTGTTATTTCATTAATGAGGAGAACAACATAATATCTACAAGGAGCTTGACAGTTCTAAATTTTCAGATCAGGCAGGCTGATAGAGAACCTTGCCTCTGACAAACTATTAATTGGTAAGTCATGTCTGCATGCAAAAGAAAGACTTATTTAAGGCTGAAAAGCATATATGCATCAGGTTGGTGACTCATTACTCCCTCCGTTTTGTAACTATACAGTAAAATCAGAGGAGCATATAAAGAATGTCTTCCTAGAAAAATTTTAACTTAGAAAAGTTAGAAGAGTGTTGGTAAACAATTGTTAAATAATCTCAACTCCGAAATGCAACTTAAACACACTAATTATTTGATAAATATTGGATTATTTAAGTATTTGAATATTGACATAGTTGAAGTACACAGCTTAGCACAAATTTGAAGAGCAAAAACACATGGCTAAAATGTTCTGTAATGGTCAGTGTAAAAGCAGTAGAAATCTAGATTTTTCTTACAGAAACTAAAGTTTTATACTCTTTGATGAAAACATAATAGAACCTCTAATATCCCATCAGGACTGATCTTCAGTACTGTCAATAAAACATTTTCCCTGAATATATTGTTGTAAAATCACAAGATTCTCCTCAAGAGTGTCAAAGACTTACACCTTAAAGCTGAAATTACGTTTTTGTCAATAGAAAATAATTTGTAAGCATTTCGTATGATACGCTTTCTTATAGAAGAGGGCACCTAAGACTTCTTCTCATACTTTTTTCTGCTGGAGTTACTTGTGTCAGGTGCTTCAGTAGAAGGCAGGACACTTCTACAGCCCTCTCCAGAGAAGGATGCTGTACCATAAAAGAAAATAATGTCTTCCAGACTGTCTGATGATTAGCTTAGGTCATGAAGCTTTTTGCTTCTGTAGCGCTGGAAAGATAGTTTCATCTTTAGGAAGAAAATTAACTTATTCCTAGGTTCTATATCTTCAGTTTCTTTATGGGAAATATTGAAGACTCCTATTTCCATTATAGCAGAGTACCAAGACAGAGAACTTCTCAGCAGCAGTAAAATCCAAACATGTCTTCTTTAGTACATTATTTCAGCCCATAAAACACACCATACAGGAACAGGTGCAGTTTAGAGCACAGACTGGCATTCATTTTATGTGTTCTTCTCCCCAGCCTCTCCTTTTGCAGAAACACAATAGCAATGCAATGTGGTTTCCAAATAATATCTAACATGTATGGCATGATATTATCTATAGGGCTACTCATTGAATAACTTCACAGTTTTGACTCAGCACACAAAATTAAATTCTAAGGAAAAAAAGTAAAAAGAATTAAGCAGTGTCTAAAAGTTCTCACAATGACCAAAAGCACCCTCTACTTAAAGTTGCATTTGCATGTTACTGAGCATCTCTATTCCTTACAAAAACTCCCTATTAGTTAAAAATCAGAAAAAGAAACTCACTTTCCAGAACCAATAACACTCATTTACACCTCAGCTCCTGGAGAACGACCATCCCTACTACGCAACTTCACCTGGTGAGGGCTCTTTAAAGCACTTGCACCCTGCACTAAACAAACAGCTCACAGCAGACAGTGACATTGCCAGGAGTAGCCTCCAGGCCAATGCCATTTCAAGGGACCACATGGTTGGTATGCCAGTGATCAATAGTACAGCCAGAAATCCACAGCTTTTCAGCCTCCTATTCTAAAAATCCTGGAGAAGTCAGAAAAATGAAAGCTTTTGAAAAGGCTGATCTTCTTTCTTGTTCCCCATTAATGTATGAAATCTGGACTGTATTATCCACCCACAATTCCTGCTCCATACAGAAGTCCATGGGATCAAGTAGATAAATTGGCATATGGGTACTGAAAGAGACTTCTTTGTTTCTTAAGAGCTGCATGTGGCAAGTGACAGGATGTAAATGTGGATACAAGAGTATAAAATATGACAAAAACTCGTCTAGTGACCTCAGTACTTAAAACACCAAGAGCTTCAGTACAAAAAATGTGTTCATTGCAAGAGAAGTGCCCTACACAATGTACAGAGAAAGGAGATGGGGGAGGCCCTTCAGCCAGAAGGCACTGGTATTGGAGACCATCAGCAGATGTGGCAGAAGGGTGGTTTATTTGGCTGGTGTTAAAGGCTACCTCCAAGCCACCATGGACATTGTGTCTGCTCACCAGGGCCTCTGAAGAGGATTTGAATCCTGTTGTTTGAATACATAGCAGAGAGCTTCCTGCTTGCCTTCCTTCTTTCCCTGCTTTACTTGCTGTCTGACATAATCTACATCTGTTCAGAAGATTATTTTGGGAACAATGCCAGCAGTACTGCTGTACTCAGTTGAGGTTGTTCTAAACCAACACTATCACACGTCCACACCTCTAGAGCTGACATAAAATAGCAGATTTCTGCTATTTTCTGTCATAAATGTTCTCTCATAAAGTGCAAAGTATGTGTGATGTTTACACTGTTCCCCTGGTGTTTGTACTAGCGTAATACCTGTGTGCCTACAATGCTATGGGAAAGAACGGTCTGCAGACACCGTGTATTTTCACTTTTGCTCTTCTAAATAATTCCCTCTCATTGTATCTGGGCACTTCTGCAACGCAGTACTTGTTGTGAGTATTGCTCAAGGTTCTATACTATGGCAAAATCATGTGTTTAATGCCTGCTAAATTAAGAATCCTATCCCAAAGTCAGTATAATGCATACATAGGCATTTTCTCACTAATAATTGCAAAGGATTTTATTCTTGTTTGGTTGATTTCTAGGTTGCTTGCCTTGGTTTTTAAACACAGCCAAAGGGAATTAAAGGACTGTTGTATAACAAATTCCAAACCATGAGTATTCAGCAGACAAATAGGTATTTTAAAACATTTATATCCTGGATTAACCAGGAGGAAATCTTACTTCTTTTAAGAATAAGAGTGCTTCTCAAATATTTATCCACTGCCACTGCAGAGATGGTTAGCAGCAAACTTCTGCAGAGCTTAATTCCTTTCTTAGAGAGATAATACTTTTAATAGTAATAAATAAATATAATACTTTTAATAATAATAAATAATAATAATTTTGAGCTTAAAAGAGAAATGTTGAATTACACTGGTTTAATTACATTGCTTTTGAAAGGTTAATTTTTATTCTTAATGCAATTAAATGCATTTTAGGAAAGAAAGCATCTTGGCACATGCAAGATGATGAGGTGATCTGAGACAGCCAGCATGGTCTTACTAAGAGCAGATCATTCCTGACCAATCTAGCAGCCTTTTATGATGGAGTGACTGCAACAGTCTAAAAGGGAATGCTGACCAATGTCATCTATCTAGACTTCTGTAAGGCCTTTGAGAGGGTCCCACACAACATGCCTATCTCCAAATTGGAGGGATATGAAGGATGGACTGTTAAGTGGATAAGGAATTGGCTGGATGGATGCAGCCAGCGAGTTGCAGTCAATGGCTCTATGTCCAGCTGGAGGCCAGTGATGAGTGGTGTCCCTCAGGGCTGTCTTGAGACTTGGGCTCTTCAGTATCTTTATCAGTGACAGAGGCAGTGGGACCAAGTGCACCCTCAGTATATTTGTAGGTGTCCGGAAGCTGAGCAGTGCAGGTGACACTACAGAAATATGGGATGCCATCCAGGGGCACCTGGACAAGCTTAAGAAGTGGGTCCACAAGAAACTCATAAAGTTCAACTAGGCCAAGAGCAAGGCTCTGCACCTGGGTCAAGGCAATCCCAGCAGACATGAGTACAGGACTGAAGACAAACTCACTGAGAGGGACTTGTGAGGTTCTCGCGACCGAAAAGCTGGACATGACCCAGCAATGCTCTCACAGCCCAGAAAGCCAAATGTGTCCTGGGCTGCATCCAAAGCAGCAAGGCTAGCAGGGCCAGGGAGGGGATTCTGCCCCTCTGCTCTGGTCTGCTCTGCTCTGCTCTGCTCTGCTCTGCTCTGCTGAGACCCCACCTGCAGTGCTGCATCCATCCAGCTCTGGAGTTCCAGCACGGGAAGGACATGGACCTGTTGGAACACATCCAGAGGAGGCCATAAAAATGATCTAAGGGCTGAAGCACCTCTCCTATGAGGACAGGCTGAGAGAGTTGGGGTTGTTCAGCCTGGAGAAGAGAAGGCTTTGTAGAGACATTACAGTACCTTGCAATGCCTAATGGGCACCTACAAGAAAGCTTCTCAAGAGCATAGGGGCAAGTGATAGGACAAGGAGGAAGGGCCTTAAACTGAAGGAGGGTAACTTTAGATTAGCCATAGGGAAGGGACTCTTTACTATGAGGGTGGTAAGGCACTGTAACAGGCTGCCCAGAGAAGCTGTGGATGCCCCATCCTTGGAGGTGTTCAAGACCAGGTTGGATCAGGCTTTGAGCAACCTGATCTAGAGGGAGGCGTTCCTGCCCATGGCATGGGGGTTGGAACCACGTGATCTTAAAAGTCCCTTCCAACCTAAACCATTCTAGGATTCTATGGATTTGACAGTTTTCACATGAAAAGAAGCCTCTCTATGATTCAGGAACTTATGAAGCTTTTTTCCTACCTGACTCTTTTTCATATCATAAGTATAAGTCTTTGTATAAGCCAAACTAAAGATAATATTGAGCTCTTATTGGGCTTCTTAAATAACTAGTCTTTACATGCCATCTGCCATAACATTATTATAGAAGGCTATTCTATAAACTTAGCCAACCAATTTACATTTTTTTCTTCATGTACCTCTTCCAGACTTTAAACCAAATAATTCCCTGTTTTAGAAACTCCATCTGCCATCTTCTATCCTCCCTTCTTTTAAAACCCTCTTCAAAATGCTCTTACTTAATCAGACCTGAAAATGCCAGTCTGCCCTTTTAAGATATAGTACAGCAGTTTATTTTTGTTAAACCCATAAATTATGTATCACTCATCTATGCCAAAAGCTGAAGTTGCTCATGGCCACTTTCTCACATTCTAGTAGACTTCTAAATATTTTTTTAATTCTCTCATTTTTCTACTGACTTTTATCATGGAATGCACTTTTGTGAAGTTTAATTATCTGAAAAAGTATTTGCTAGAGCCAAACATTGGTTTGCACAAGACCTGAATAAAATATTGCCTTTGTCTGAAAGAAGTAATAGAATAATTCAGATTTTCAAAGACAAATATTTGCACTATTATGATATTTAGTCTATAAAAAAGCCCACACATTTTTGTGCTCTTGCATCATTTGAAATTTGCTCTTGTTTCAGATCTGAAGGGACGCTGCATGGAAAACAGTTAAGCTAATTTTTTTTCAACACTACCATCAATCTCCAAAGGATACTTCCTCTCCCAACATCCTTGCTTTTATCACAACATTGCTGCGAGACTGCTAGTTTACATACAAAAATATAAAATTTAAAAAACAAATTAGAGAGACATAAGATTAAAACATTACTGCCTGTGGCAGTTTGACGGTGGTTAAGTGCCAAACACCATGAAAGTCTGTTCACTTATTTGCCTCTGCTATAGCTGAGCAGAGGAGGGGAACTTAAAACTTCATTTCTCATTAGGTGAAATAAGGATTATTGAGGAAAAAGGAAAACTTCAAGGCAAAAGAGGTCCAAACTTAAACAGTATGAAGATTTATTACTAACAGAACTAAAAGTAGAAAGAGCAATGAGAAACCAAACTTTCAGAAAACCTTTCTTCCCCAATCCTCCCTCTTTCCACTAACTGCACAAGGAAACAAACATGGGGTTTTGGTCAGTATTTCATTTCTTAAGAGTCTTTCTTTGTGTTTAAGGAAAAGAGTTTCTTCTGCTGTGCCACGGGATCCTTCCCATAGGAAATAGTTCTCTGTGAACTTTTCTAGTGTGGTTTCAACTTTCACAAGCAACAGCCCACCCAAATCTGCTGCAGTGAAAATCCCTCCCACGAATCTCGCAGTCTTCCCACAACTGCCAGTGTGGGTCATAACAATACGTGGGGTTTAGTCTTTTAAGGATGAGCTGTTCTAGCCTGGAAGCAAAGGTTCTCTTCTTCTAATCGCTAATCTTCTCTCAGCATCTGTGCGCTCTAGCGTGAGCCTTTCTCTTCATGGGCTGCATGTGGCTCTCTGCACCCCTCCATGTACCTCAGTGAATTATAGGGAAAACAATTTGCTGTATTACAGTCCTCACCAGGGCTTGCAGGAGAATTTCAGGTCTGGTGCTGGCAGCGCCTCCGCCCTCTCCCTTCCCCCATTGACTTCGGTGCCGCCATGTTGGTTTTCCTCACGTGATCTCACTTTTCCTTTTTTGTCTGACTTGGAAGAAGGTTAGTGTCTGTAAGTTGCAGCTGAGAAGTTGATCTTCTTTGGGGAAAGTGTCTCCCTGTCTCTCACTGTCGGCTGTGTGGTGTTTCTTGCTTGGTTTGACGCGAGCTGCTCCACCCTCAGGGGCCCACCAGTACCAGGCGGGCCCCAGCAGCTTCAGAAGAATCTTGGCCGTGTGGTCCCAGCCTCGGGGGGACGGGGATTTTCCGGCCGCGCGGCTGCTCACGGAGCCAGGGTGGCTCCTCGCAGTGCCCTGGCCCTGGACACCATGCCAGCAGGACCCAGGGCCCTCTCCAGGAAGGGGCCCGGTCCCTCGTGAAGCGGAAGGGACCCCGCTTCACCATCCCTCACAGGGGAACAAGGGAAAAAGGAGCTCCTCGTGGTCTCTTCTTACTTAAAGATGTACATCACAGAGGCATTTCCAACTTGCCCAATTGGTCTAGCCCATCAGATATTGGCTCTATGCTGGTCACAGAGGTTTTGAGCAGTTGTGTTTCCTCTTTTTTTCCTTTCCGCCACAAAAATTACAAATCAAATTTTGCTAAACCACTACACTGCTATAGAAAGTTTGACCACACTGCATACACATTTTCTGTTCCTTGGTCAAGCTGGCAGCTGAACACATCTGCTGCTCACTGCATACTTTGTAACATGCCTATGCAAACACTGCTGCAGCTCTTGACCTTTAAGGACTTTGTGGCATCTTTATATATTTCTCTGCATTTACTAACCAAAATCCATGTATAATTTGCTCCTGTACAGGCATTCTGTGTTTCTCCAGACAGTGAAACCTCCGTAACAGCCACTCCAAAGAACTGGGGAGAAGAAACATGCCTATGTCCTACTCATCTCTGAGCACCACCTGAGCAGAGCTACTCAACAGCTTGAGAATACAGCAGTAGATATGCTCATCTCATACAGTCAAGGATGCACACCAATCCTGTGTGGTGCCATGGGCCTTGTTTGGTCTTACCTAACACGCTGGAAGTTGTGCTTTAGTTGGAGACTATTTTCTGCGAGGCTGAACCGAGCAGGATCCAACATGGATAATGTTGAGGTTACCCTCTGCCCAAAAACTACATCTTTAACATCATACACTTTTCATCATATTGCATGCGTAATGAAAAGTGCAGGGGAATCCCAGACATGATTTTGTGCTTTACTTGCCCTATAGGACACAGTTAGGGAGGATTTACGCACACATGCCTTCGTGAGATGTTGAAGACTTTCATACAGTAGAGATGATTTCTAATAGAGACGTAAGACAGAAGAGACAGTGGCAATGATTTTACCCTCATCTACATTTAAAGTTCAAAAACATTTTCTCATTCGTAAATTTTAACTGCTTTCCCTATAAGTCAATGAAAATGCAAGGACACAGCCCTTACTCAAGTTTCCATCCAGTGCCCAGAATTCATGGCTGCATGTACTGTTGGCTTTGTTTTCCCAAGGAAAATCTCAGATTTTACATTTTTTGTTTGAACCAAAGATCACAGAAAGCCAGAAAAACTGCACTGTTATAGGTGTAAAAACTGAAGTGCACATGGAGACTAATTCTTTATGCTTCATGGTATGAATGTGATAATTATTCCTTATTTTACTGAGTCAGAATCCAGTAGATGCGGTATAACATAGACAGAGTTACATCAAGCTACAATAGAAAATAAACATAGCTTCGTGGTTCAGCAGTACTTTTCCACTGGCTATTTTTATATTGAGAATCACATGTATGCTGCAGAGTTATCAACTAAAACATACTAACACATTGCAAAATTGTCTGTTCTATGCTTAATTCAAAGGTAACACCATTCACACATCTCCCTGTCTCACACAACTTTTATTTGGACAGAGATATGCCAGACCACACAGGAAACACACAATTACACCATTCAGTCTTCCACGTGATGCCTGGCCGCTTTGTTGACTTGTGCAGCATTGGGTTAAGCATAGACAAAGTATTTGGCTGTTACCAAGAAACAGAACAAGTTTCCAAGGCTATTATCCCAAGTATCTCCACTTCTTACCTCTGTAGGTTTTCTAATTGGGTTAATACAAAACAAATCCTTCCTGTCATCAGGGATCATTAATAAAAAAGTAATGTATGAATCACCAGACATGATGCAAAGTTTATAAGGTAAACTTTATTATTTCCCTAGCTTTAATCAAAAAATTTGTAGAGAGGCATAATGAAAATGAATAGTGAGCTAATTATCAGAGATCTTACGTGTCTGTCTGTGTAAAAAAATCTTGAAAGAGGAAGGTGAAGAAAAAGTACTTATAAAACAAGGAAAGAAATGCAGGAACAAAAGCATAAATGCAAAACTGTTTAAAACTTTACAGAATTAGGAAAATTAGTACAAGTAAAAAATCTGCAGGCCACGAGGAAGAAGCGATATAATAGTCTCTCTAAGGAGCAGATAAAAAATGCCAACTATCCAAAATGAAGGGAAAACCATGCAAAGTAGCTGCAGAAAGAAGGGGAGAAGTTTATTGGGAAAATTCACAACATTGACTAAAACACATCCGAAGCCTTGTAGAAGATGAGAAGAAAATCTTCCCATCCTGAGCAATACAAATGGAGAGAAAAAGGAGCAGATGTGCCTTTTTTGTCCTTAGTACAAAGTTAAATTGTGCAAGATACTGATGAGCATTTTACATTGCTCTTTCTCCTTCTGCAGTTTTATATGTTGAGCTTTTGAAACTGGACAGCAATTATTTTCTTCTTCCATTTTATAATGGAAAATGTGTTAACTGCAAAATTGATTAAAACATTCCTAGAGCTTCAATCTCACAAACTGCACTAAGACTAAGAGAAAAACCCCACTCCTTCTGTAGTATCAATGCTGCAGATATCTGAAGAACCTGTTTTTAGCAAAAGTTGGTATTCTGCCTGAAGTTACACAGCAAAGTCAGGAGTGTGTATACGTGAATCACCAGTAATAAGCTTTGCTGCCCTTTTCTTCTGGGCAAGTAAGAAAACAGAAGAGTTTGTATCAGTGTGTGTGTATGCCTGAGTTTCTGAAAGGCCAGTGCTGGTCCTTGGTACAAAACAGATCATTTTCCTGTTTTCACTGGACACAGAGAACAGCAGGTTCCATAAAGGGACTATTTGTAAATTAAAATATAATTTACTTCACAGGGCTCAATATTTGTAATACAGAAAAATGCTGCATTGCATAATCCCTTAATGTAACTAACATTCCTTATTACTAAAATGCTCTTAAGATAGACTGATTGCCATATTAAATAGCTGAGTTTCTTGAACAAAATGTGGCATTAGTTGTTTGCTTGCATTAATCCAAAGGGAAAACTTAGAAACACCCCCTAAAAGTGAAAATTCCGTTCCCTGTAATATTTCATTAGGAGGACTCCTCAGACATCAAATGCAATTTCCTGGACTTACCCTGAGGCACTATGATCTGAGTTATTTGACCTGTGACAATGGCTTGCATCCTAATTTATTATAGGTTTTTTTTATATCAAGATGAAGTTTGACCCATTCGTTGTGTCTGTGCCACCTGGGATATGTTCTCCAGTTTCACAGTCAGCCTCAGGGCAAGTGAATTGCAGCAATCTCTTCTGAGACCTATTGTCCTTTTGGGAGTAAGGAAGACAAGCTTTGTAGCAAGCTGCAGGTCAGATGTGACAGTTCTGGCAGCTGCATCTTTGCCTCAAATTGCACAAATGTGAGAAATGGGGTAGTGTATCTTCTAAAGAAGCTTTTGACCTTGCCCAGGCTGGCCTGGCCCTCATTTTTAGCCCTTCAGGTACAGGTCACCAACAATTCTGGTTACACCTAGGAGATATACTAGTGAGGAGTGAAGCACAGTAAGACACTGAGGAATCAAGTCATGAGGAACACATTTCAGAGAATGCATGCATTTCCACAATGCATACTGACCTCAACACCGCAGTCATGCATGAGAGCTAAATATTTATGATTTATGCAGCAGATTTTGGGCTTTTTACTACTGAAGTCTTTTTAAACTTTATCCTTCCTTCATTAAGTGGATTTAAAATCTGAAATATAAAATTTAAAAGTTCAATTTAAAAAGGATTTTGAAAGTTTTCATGCAGCATTAGCTAAACAGTGTTGTATTCCCTCACATCAGAAGAGGCCTAAAGCAGCCCATAGCAACCAATCCCTCAATTACAAAGGGCTTTGTCAGAGCTATGCATGTCACACGGTACCGGAGTACTCAGAGATTATGGGGTAATAGCATCTCAGTCCCATGGTAGTGAAAAAATGAGCCTGTTCAGAGGATGCGTTCAGGCATTGTGCCCTCCAGCAGCGGCAGCTGAACCGGCCAATTCAAGACAGAAGAAGGTGGGCCTGATCTTTCTTACCTCATTTCTGTACATTCAGCTCACAGCCGGCTCCCTGCACGCACCTGCTTTGGCAACCACTCAGAGAGCCCATTTTAAACATCTACCCAATCCCTGTCCCTGCCAGTGCAGTGCTTTTCCCAGAAGTTCAGTGTGTTAAAACAGTTATTAGAGATTAAAAACCTGTCCAAAAGTTCAGTTTTACATTTTTGAAAGCTCTCCAGGAGATGAGCAGCAAGCCTATTTTGAGACTATAAGGAATGCGCAAAACTAGGGGAGACATTGGGAAGTGAGAATGGAACAGCCTGGAGATACACTGGATATGCACAAAGGTGCCAAGAGGTGCCAACGGGACATAAGCCATTAACCCATGAATTAAGAGTAAGTCAAAGCTAGCAAATGTCATGTGGGACCAATAAAGAACAGACAGAAGAGTCAATTCACACCTCAGCAGAGATCTGGCACCATGTGTGCTTGGATATTTGTCAGGTGCCTTTCCAGAGAAAGCTGCTATGACAGAGCATCATCCACAGTGTTATCTACAGCAGTCTCCTCTGTATGTCTGCTGAACCCTCACTCTGTAGAATGTAAGGAAGAGAACAGCCCAAATTAAACAAGCAGGCAGTTCTCCCTTGCCAGTTTGAATAAATGACAGCTCTGCCTAGCAGTATCAGAACCCAAATCTATATTAAATTCTTGCCAATATCTTTTAGAGCAGCAGTTTCATTTACTGAAAAAGAGGGAGGAAATCAAAGAAGAAAATTAATTATACAGGCTGTATGGTTTGCATTCGCACTGCAAAGAGCGAAGTGCCCCAGCCAAACAGTTGTCAGGCAATGCAGGAGAAACATGGGATGTTGCACGATAGTTTGCAGGTGAAGAATATGTCAGAACAGCTCAGGATGCAATAACAACCCAACTCCTGCAGATGAAGAGAGCAGTGCAAACTGCCCAGTATAAGCAATCCGATGTCAAAAGGAAAGTCTTCATCACTTTGTTTTCAGTGTTTTCTATTCATTCAGAGACAAGGCCAATATTTCACAAGGAAGCAGGACTTGCTTGGGGGATATGGAGACCAAAAAAATGAAAATTCTAATATAAGCTGAAAAGTGCATTCTTATTTTGCTCCTAGTAGTGAATGACAACTCACGACCTGAAAAATTGTCATATGAGATGCAAAATCATGATCCCTGATATTTCACCTGCTTCAACTCAAGCAGATCTAATAGAGCAGCACAGCCAGGCAGCTTAGGGCAGGTTTCCACAAACCTTCTAAGATTAAGTGGTAGGAAAATCTGGCCCTTTAAACTGTTCATATTTCAGTTTCTTTTCACTGATGGTGTTAGGGAATTAAATGTAAAAAATCTTTGAATGAAATGCAAAATGAATGTTCAATATCTCTGATGAAATAATATTATCTGTATTGATTTGAAAAATATTTGTTTGGAAGTTTTGAAGTGTTTGTTAAAATTATAAATCTATATTGCCCAGTTTGAAATTAAAATTAAAACAGCTTTAAAGAATTTCCATTTTTATCAGTTTACATAATTTCTTTGCCCACTATATTATGACACAATGGTTAGAACCTTTTATTTTTTGGTGACTGTTTGCTGTCTGTGTTTAATTTTAAGGCTAATTTCTATGAAAGTTTTGAGACGCTACAGCAAACAAAGGAGGAACGAAGATCCAAATGAAAAAAGTATATAATTAGTAGGAGGCAGCAGCTCTAGGTAACTTTTACAGGACTGAAATTAGAGCATGTAGTGATTATATGCCAGCACAGTGATAGCATAAAAGAAGGCTTTTATAGGCTTAACATCCTTCCAATAATAAAAATTAACACTTTACACAGAGTAGAAAATGAAGAAAACTTCAGTATATCTTCTTATATTTCAGAGTGTTTCTGTTTGGAAGTTTTTGTGAATTTCCTAGAAATTCACAAAGCACTGCAGTTCAAGTGCTGGAGTTTGAACAAAATAACATACTTGCCCAGAATCAGCCACCCTGTTACTTCATAAATAACCTAAGATCATCAAAGAACATCCATATTTCTTCAGTATTTTACTCTCTCTTGGTGAAGCATGTAAAGCAAAGACATTTGAGAGAAAAGCTCACATTACTTTTTTCCATAAAATATTAATTCTAAGATGTCCAGGAGAAGGGATGAGAGAAAATGTTTAATTCATTGCAAAACTACATATCAGATGCATTTCTAGCTTAGAAAATGCATCTACTGTTTTAAACAACATCAGTCCTATCTGGAAAGTAAGGAAGCAGATACATATGCAAGTAGTTTTCACCTTTAATGAGATGTAATACACAATATTGAAAGAGATGATATTCCAGAGATACTGGCTTATCTATATCACTTAAATTTACTGCTTCATTCTACTTGAATCTATTTCTCTGACTTTAAAAGCAGAAAATAGGGTTTATATTTGCAACCCACTTTCAGGAGGGCTTAAGACAGTGGAAGTAATAGCTATGACCTGTGTAAGTAACAGTAGGGCTTCTCCTCAAGTGACAGGATGTACCAGAGCGATCTGTGAGAGAGCACGTGAAAAGAGAGCACAACTGGAGCTCTCTTTCTATTTCACTTCTTGACTAAAACTGCCAGACTCTGCTTCCTCTGTCATAGTTTCCCTCTATTCAACATGATACCACAAATCCACCTTTCTCCTTACTAGTCTTATTTTAAGGGAAAATCATGCTTACTTAGTTACATGACTTAATTTTATGTGAAGTTTAAAATTCTGGTTTTGTTAGTACATATTGCAACCTCACTGATGACAAGACTGGATTCTTGTATGTATTTTTTGCCAGATCACTATACTGATGACAGATCATTTAATCTTCTCCCTATAATCTGTTTTAAGATTATCATGGTAGGTGGACTATTTTTTTAATTTGGTCATGTGAGAGAAGACATGATCTTCTGAGAAAATCCCTCAGAGAAGCTCTATTTTTCTCCTAGGTATTATCTTTCTACATTAATATTTAGGTGATAGTAAGATAATTTTTTAGACTGACAGTTCAGCTACACTTACCTGTAAACTTCTATTTCAATTTTGTATGTGAAAATTTGTGCTTTTCCCTATATCAGAAAAAATTTGCTGAAAATAGATGGTTAAATACCTGCTCAGTTCCAGCTTCTCACATCTCTAATGATACTTTGATACTACATTTATCCAATAAATGGATGTGTTTTATATGCAAAGCTGTAAAATTATCCTACCCATTCCAAATGAACGATAAAAATAGATTTCCCCAAATGTTTTTTTCGTAAATCAAGCTGAGAAGTTTCCTGTTGATGATTTCGTTCTAGTTATTTTCAATCCTTTAGCAGAAGAAAAAAGTCTGAAAAGACTTTCAAGCTAAAAAAATTATACTGGAATTCAATTGAAATATAACATACTGCATAAAACCATGATAAGGGAAGGATCCTGCTAAAAAAGAAGAAATTCACTTGTCTGCTTTTTGGTCCCATCTTTCACAGAGGATGAGGTGGGTCTTCACATTAGCAGCAAGAGAGGAAAACATCACTAGTTGAGGGGGACCATTTCATCAAACAGAAGTGCAGAAAGGGGAAACTGCCCCGCTCAAGACATGTGGGCACAGCACCCCCTGCTACCTCACAGCCCTGGCATTGGTAATGCACACAGCCAGCCTGCTCCACCAGAAGTCCCTGTCCCAAAGCCTCCCGTCCCCCACACATGGACCTGCTTCCTCACACTCTTTCCCCCTCTACATGTTTCAAAATTCTTGTCTCAGAACCTTAGAGTATGGGTTTCTGAGAAACAGGTGTATCTTAGACTCAAATCTTTTGGGGGAAGAAATTAAGCGTTTATCCTAGCTTCTGACAGAGAAGCCACCTAAGCAGGACCTCAGAGGGGTGGCAACTGAGGTCCCAGTGGCAGGTGCCCCATGAGGCTGGTCTTGCCTGCCACTTGGGAAGTCAGACCACAAGGATGAAGGAAGGTCTCCTCCTTCTCCCTGAAAGTTGCAGCTCTTTTCCAGTAATAACCTGATGCTTCATGAGTCCTCGTCTCCACAGCCTGCAAAGTTCATTTGGAGAAGCAAGGGGTTTGCAAAACAGGCCTCTCACCTACAGAGCTCATCCCTGCTAAGCAGCCTTGCTGCAGTGCACGCAGTGGATAGGTAGCCGAAAGGACAACTGGATTACTGTCAGAAGCTGTGTGCCCTAAACTTCAGGTATGTTTCCTTGGTTACAACAGAAGGGGTTTTTTTGCATGTCCTTGAAATGCTCTAACAGTTGCCAACACAGACATTCAGAATGCTTACTGATAATTAGAAAATATGGCAAGAAAATGTGTTTGCCATAATTCTCTCCTAGTTGCTTGCCTGTTTTTCCCTTACTGCAGAAGTACACCCTGTGGTTCCCTCCAGAGTGGGAGTTATCAGCCAGCCTCATCAACCACCTCCAGAGTCTTGCCATTTCAATTTCCTCTCCTGTTTCTTGATGTACCCTTGCACAGCCACCCAGGGAAACTCTGTGTCTGCAGCCCAAGTCAGCAGCTGCTGTGTGCAGTGGAGCTGATAAATCTCAGAGCCAGTACATCAGATTAAAAAGGAACACATGCATGCAAGGGAAATTGTTAATTGTGAAGCTGAAGCACTTTCCCTATTCCTCTTAATATCCGAGTGGTGGGTGTTACAACGTTCTTCGGCAGCTGGCAGTCCGCATTGCTATTTGAAGACATCACTGGACAGTGACCATAAATGTCCAACGGCAGCTGACTGGTCAGACACATCACTGTACAGTACCACCAGACTCCACATGGCTGGAAAAACAAGAGTTACTCCACACAAACTCCTACTCAGTAGATCCTACCTGCTTCTTTCCAGTCCCTTCAGAAACATTAGCTGAAGAAGAACAGCATCAAACTTGATGGGAGAGAGGGATAGGAACTGCATTAATATCTTCTGTGTTGAGTTTACTTTGGAGAAATAAAATTATGTGCTTCTTATGCACTCCACCTTTTTATAGTGGCAGTAGTAAAATAAAGTTTCAAAGATTCACTTATATTCAATCCAATTGGCTTGTAAGAATAAGTTCTTAATTTGTCATTCTTTCATTAGACCATTCTGTAAGTTTTCCCTTGTAAATTGATACTGGGCAATGGATGTGTACAGCGTCATTAATAAGTAAATGGATGCAGGTTAGAGTTACCATTATTAAGTAGTCACAGAATAAATAAGAACACAACAATGCTTCATTTCAACATGATTTTCTTTCCTTGATTATTGTTTATAGTTTCAGGTTTTTTTATTCTCTGCTGGCCCTTTTGCTTTTCATTAGAAAATGAAACTATACTGTTACTCTAATTAAGACATCCTGGTTTTTTTACTTTAAGTACTGCAATAATTAACTATAAAAACAATTCCATCTAGAATTACGTCCTATGACCATGAAAGATGTTTGGCATATTCTGATACATTCTCATTCTTGCTGGTATCCTTGAGTGCTATCCCACAGCCACAGAAATTAAGCCGACTCCGAACACAAAGAGAAATACACTATATCTCATGCGTAATATTTGAATGACACTGTATTTGCTATAGATTTTTCAGTGTTTGTGAAACTGAAGTTTTAGCTGAAACTGAATCTACAAAGTGATGTTGCCTTATAGGTAGTTAATTGCTTTTACTGAGTCTGACAACTGCTTGCTATCAGCATTAGCTCCATGTTGATTCCAGGAAGCATACAGTACTCATGAACAAGCCAAAGCAGTTAAATATCTTGAACTTAAGTATAGTACAAAATCCTAGAAAGCAGAAACTTTTTTTCGTTACTTCTGGAAATCACAGCTCTCATGGCTAGCAGGCAGAGGGCCACAGTCCATGCAAACTCTGTTTTTCTTGTGGAGCACAAAGCACTTACAGGTCTCTATGATACCTGCCACATCACCACACACCTCTGCAGCAGGACGGCTCAGTGAGGACAGTGCCACCCTTGCACTGTGATGTGCAAGGAACAGCAAGTCCCTGTGAAACTGCACAAATAAATCTGCTCATTTTCCTTGAAGTGATTTTATTATCCCAGCTGAATGAATTTATCTTTGTTTTGTTTTGCTTTTTAACTTGTGTTTGTCTTGTTTTAGGTTGAATAACATCTACAAGAGAATGTTGTGTGCTAAAATATCAGAATGTCCTCACTGATCAAGCCTGCTTTTGTTATGAGCGCTAGAGGCTGTGACATCTGCCAGCCAAAGCGTTATATCCTGCCTGGTTGGCACTGGATTTTTTGCTGCTATTTTTTATCCTGATTACACAGCTGCTACCTGCTGTAGCCATACTCTGTGTCCCAGTAAAACCATAACAAATTTAATCCAGAACTTTTGGTCTAAACACAGAAATTCTGCCAGGAAGTTTCTTCTAAGCTCAATTCAGGCTGAGTTTAATGTAGCAGAAAGCTATAGTTTGCACTCTGTACAAAGAATCGACAGGGAATACAACACAGTATGTGAGTCAATATAATAATGTGCCCTGTGAGCAAGTCTAGAATTAATTATGCAAACATGCAAAAAAATTATTAATGGCAACTCAGTTTCATTATTCGAGCTACAATCGGACTCAGTATGCAATTTCTAAAACCCTAAAGCCCAAGAGATCATATCAAGTATAAAGAGAGAGTTGAGATTTCATTTGAACTCCACCTTTCCAATTGTAGTGTTGATTTTTTTTTGGTTTGAAATTTCAAATCTTAATTTTCAAAAATTCTGTTTCCAAATACCAATGCCATATTTCACCTGACCAGTGAAATGCTGAATCCTCCCAAAAGCACAGATCAATAAAGCAAAGTAAAACTACAATGGAATCCCAGAACAGAGGGTTTGTTTCTTTTTCTAAATCATTAATTAAATTTTGATAGTTGCTATATTTGCTTGTGCACGGTTCATTTTAAGATCCAGGGGGTTTTTAACTCATTACTTCATGTGCATTACCATGGATGTGTCATACAACTAAACATGGAAATGTGCCTTGTTATGAATTTTCTGAGTTTTTTGGAAGCCTTACCTGAGGCTTATAAAAAAAATACATGATACTAATAATTCTATTGTCATGCCACTGTAACTCCTAGTCTGAGGTTCAGCTACTGTGACCTTTATGGCACAGCTGTTCACCCTTGGCTTAGCTTTATTGAAAAAACAATTATTGAGCTGTGACAGAATATAATAATGATAGGCAATCTATGAAATATTAAAAAATATTTTAAAAAGAAAAAAAGAACTTAAGTCAGGATCTCAAGGAGTAAATAGTAAAATGCAACATGAACAGGATAAAGGAAACAGCATGAAGGAAAAACAAAGCTAAGGTGGCAATTAAGCAAGGCTGAGGATCACCCTGTTTCAGGGTCGATGAAGACAGACACATCCTCACCTGACTGACAGTTGTCCAGACAGCAAAGACCCACTAGGTGACTGCAGGTGGAAACATATTGTGTCTTTGGTCCCAGCTGGAACCAGTGCTAGATGGATATGGCATAAGGTCTCTGGCAGAAAGGGTGGTTGTTGTTTTCTCTTCCCAGATGATGATTCTCATATCCTTTTCTTTGGTTCAGCTATAACTATACACCCCAGGAAAGATCAGGCTTGGTGAGCAGCAGCTGAAGATGCTGGCTGTGGAAGATCTGGTCAATGTATTGTCTCTACATTTGCTGATGGTGGGTGTCCTACACATCAGCTGTGCACTTCTCCATACATTGTGGATCAGTAGTATCAGTGTCCAAATATTTGGGCCTTACTTTATTTTCATGATTTCTGTGGTTCTTTCCTCTCCCTTTTAGACGGGGTCTGTGCATTTCCATCTCCACCATGGGCTGCTGTGACCCTCCACACCTGAGGCTGAACATGAGGATCCAGTTGTAACATCTGGAATTGGATGGGGCTGCCTGACTTACCCATGTTTGAACCTGCTGCGGATCCAACATGCTTGAGGTCTTGTTGCTCCCCAGGGACATTCTGATGACATTACAAGCTTTTAACTCTCATTTTCACTGATATTAATTGATGAAATGCAAGCAACATCAAAGAGTCCATTTTTACTCTGTGCATCTGCACTCTGACAGGACAATAATGATAAAGCCATGGATAAATCACATTACATTTGAGACAAGCAGAAGTACCTTGCTTCATTTCAACTGATGGAGATTGCACGGTCCAATCTAGTTCTCTGCTGAGGAATATGCAGAATTCCCTTTTGTCTGTATTTCAGTTTTTTCTTCATTTTCTTGAAGCCTAAAATGTTAAGTCAGACAAAACTCTCACAGGAGCTTTGTGAATGTAAACAGTACAGACCTGAGAATTCTTTGCACACACCTTCATCAAAACAAAGTTCCAAGGAGGGCTTGAGTCTTGAATACCACCCTACAGTAACAAACAAAAGAGAGTATCCACAGAGCAGGAAAAAATAATTTGTGGAGGATGGTCTGTTTTTCTACAAAACACTTTACCAGAAGTTTTATTATAGTATTTAATGTCCTTTGTTTTCTTGTTTCACTTTACCTGCATAGTGATCTGAAAATCATCACTAAATCCAGTAATATCTACAGTAGACTGTTAAAATATCTGCATCTGAACTATGGAACTCCTACAGTGATAAACACAGCTCTTATGGGGGCATTGCCACAAATGAAGAAACTCAAGAGGCAGCTTTCCACCCAGCCACAACTGCATGTGCCTATGCACATGGCCTCACCTGAAAACCCTCCACATTTTCTTTCTTATCTTTCCTCCTCCAAAACATCTGTGAGTGCACCACATGATTCCTACAAAATTATCTAACTATTTCATTCTGTGGATCAACAAAGATTCAGAATAAACTTTCTGCTTGTTTAGGTTTGGTGTGTTTTTTT